>VYZT01033556.1:13633-31702 GCA_013400735.1 Pomatostomus ruficeps | reverse complement strand
TGTTGTTTTGTTTTATTTCTTTTTTCCGGTTTATACACCATCTTCTACAGCTAAAAGAAGCAAGTCTTAAAACCCCAAATCCCTGATGTTAATCAAGTAGTTCCTCTGAGATCAGGCTTTACTGCTGTGAAGTGGGAAAGTGCAACTCAGCAAGGCATATATTTCTAATGGAAGAACATATTAGTATTGACAGGCTGCATGTTTCCAGTGTTGTAGCAAATGGATCTTACTCCTCTTCTGTTTCTTTCTTTGTTTCAAACTTTGAAAGTTGTTACTCTCAATCTCTGAGTAAACCATACAAATTGTAGTGTCTGGTTTAGAAACATGGTGCTTTTAAAAATAAAAATCATGACAAAAATGGTGGTTAGGGATTTGGAATATAGGTATAAGGAAAAAAAGTATTGAAAGGAAGTTGATAAATAATCCCAGAGGTGAGTTGTATAATATTTTTCTCTTATTTAAGTGATATAGTATTTTTAGAGAAAAGTATCTTTATAGAGTAAGAATAGGGTTATGATAGTAAATGTTTTTTTCCTTATAGCTTAAAAATCTGACACAAATCAAATTCGTCTGCTGTTCCTTATGCCACAACAGCTGATTTACTGTGAATATTTTCCTGGTTATGTTTGTTTTATTACTTGCAACAAACATGGCATATTTGCACCTCATTTAACTTACCAGGAGGTACAATGGTATGAGCAAAGAAGATTCCTTGAGAGCAGTTTTCTGAACATCAGAAGTCGAAGTGTAAGTAACTCTATACTGAAATAGTGGAGGTCTACATAGTGTTGCCTTGTGAATTCCTATTTTCTTATATTAATATTGGAGTTGCTTCCTTACAGAATTATTAGAATACTTTATGTTTTACATTAATGCTCTGGAAAAATTTAAAAACTATCAAGGATTAAATCATTATGCTCATTGCAGGCAATGGATCTAAAATATACTGGATTTTAAAAGTGTTTTTGTCATTAAAATGGTGAGAGAAAAATTTTCAGAATAACAAAGGCCATCTACTTAAATAAAAAACTTTCCTGAAGTTTTTAGCTTTCGCATATAGATGCATATTCACCTCATAATATTTCAGAACTTTGTTCTTTTTCATTGCTCTATTTTCTCAAACTAAAGCTAAGATCCATATGCAAAAATCCAAATACTTATACATATATATATATATAAATGTGTGCATATTACTTATGAACTCCAAAATAAGGGGTTTTTTTAGATCTGTTATTTCCCCCCCCCTTTTAAAATTAGTAAATTATTGGCACAGGCTGTTTTTTTTTTCTTTCATTTGAAATCTTGAGTGGGTTGGAGCAGACAGTTAAATTTTGCATACTGATATAAAAGAATATTCCTTAGGTCAGTGAAAGGACATAGTTCATAATAAACAACCTCAATTAAGAGAATGTAATGGTCAAAGCAATGATGTGTGTCTGACTGGTTCAGCAAAATGGACTGGAGCAGTAGCAGTGGGTAACAAGAATGACTCAGTAAATACGCTCTCAAGAACATCTACCTCACCTTGTGGTCTGTCTCTGATAATGACCCCAAATGTGTGCCAAGGAAAGAGCAAGAACAGAACTAGTGCCTACCATAACACTTTGCTTTAATGTCCTCTTGGCCTCTGATCATTTCAGAAGTTATCCAGAGCGTGTTACAGATTGGCTATCTAAGATTTCCTTACAGATTTCTCTTCCAATACTTATTCCATCTTCCTTGGTCTCTTCCTCTATAACAGCTTTTTAGTCTGAGCTGGTGGGAGACACAAAGTCAAAGTAAAGAAACGTGAGCATTCAGATGTAAATTCAAGTGTGACTGAAGCCTAGGAGTAACTATTGCACTGAGCTAGAATATATTCTTTATTGTCAGTAAGAACAGCAAGGCAATATTATGGTGAGCTGGGCTGTAATTATTTTTCTGGTATTCCTGACTAAATTGGTATCAGGGAATCTTATAATCTGTTCTAATGGAAGAAACTAGCACTGTTTTTACAAATAAAATTCAGAAGTGTTCTCATAATTGTTTGCTGTCTTGGCATTTTCTCCTCAGAACCCATCCTCCAAACCTGTTGAAATGTGTCCATGAGTATTATGAATATGGGTGTGCATCACAGTACTCTGTGTTGACTGTAATTAATAATTCATATTGTGTGATCGTATTTCACTGTTCTTCTAAGTGCAGAACAAAGCCATACACAGGATGAATTCCACAGCTGAAATCAAAGACAAAACCTCTATAAGCTTCAACAGGGTCAGGATTTCATCTCATATGTTAATACAGTTGTTTGCATTGTAAAGATAATTTCAACAACATTTTTCCCCTTCCTTGAAATTTGTGTGATACCTGGAGATACTCTTTTCTCAATAAGAATTATTTATTTTTATTATAGTTTTCAAAGTTATTTTTAAGTTATTTTTTACCACTAGAAATGAAAATTATTTAGCTGATTTATAAGTAGCGCTAGGCTAGTACATTTAGGCTAGCTGGGAATGTGCTGAGGTCTTTGTACTAGGGTTGTGTGTCTGTCTCCACTTGTCTGTGAGACAGAGAAAAGCTCAGAGGTAGTTTTGTGATTCCAGCAGAGGTGGAGTTTCATGTAATAAAGATGTGAGTAGAGCAGCATGATATGCAGTGTTATTCCTCTGTATGACAACTGGGTGAATATAGAGGAGTTTTATTTACCTATTCCTTTTTTCCCCTCAAAAAGTACCATAGAAACTCTGTAGCAAAAGTCCTGTAGGGTGATAGAGTGAAACACTTCAGTAATATGACAATGACTGTGCTCAGAAACCTTAAATCTCTCCTTTGTGTGGATAATACAGCTCTTAAACAAGCTATAACATTCCTATTTTTCAAAATTATGCATATTTCAGTTTTCCATTTAATCACTGAGACTTGGTAAGTGTCAAGTTTTTCACACCTTAATGTCTCTTGGTCAGGATAATAGATACAGGGTTCGATTTATTCTTGTCCTAAAAAGATATTATTTGCAATAATATATCTGTCTCTTCTTGTTTCCTTTTGTCTTATACTTCAGTTCCCATGTATCATTATCAGTGGAAATAAAGAGTAAGATAATAAAAAATAACTTCATCAGTAAACTATAGTAGTTAAACACATGTGGATCTCATCATCTGTGTTTTTAGGTTACCAAGAAATAGCTCACCAGTGGAAAAGTAACAGTTCCAGCCACAGATTTCACGGTCTCTCTCAGGAGTGTTGGTTCAAAAGTGATGAAAAAATGCAGCATTTTAAACAATCTGTGCTGTTCTTCTTAAGACACTAGTCTGACTGAAAAATGAAGTGGTAGAGATAAAGGCCATTGATGTGCTGCTGAAATTCTCTTAAATTTCTTTTAAATATCCTGCTTATGGTGAGTGGTTATGGTTCTGGAGTAACTGTACAACAACAAAAAAAGCTGTAGCAATTCTGTCTTTTTTCCCCCCTTTAAATAATTTGGTTCATTCAGGACTGATACATATTTTCACCTCTTTCTTTCATTGTGAACATCCTTCACAAATACATGATGACAGGATGAGACAGCCTTGTACAAAAGGATAATTTTTAGAGGCACAAACAGAAAAGTCTTAGACTCATGTGCTTTCTAGAAAAACAGAGGGGCAAACATGGCTCCACACTTTATCCAAACAGAGTTTTCACTTTTCTCAGCAAGACAGAGGTTCCTTCCTGTCTCAACATGCATTTCAACTTGGTAGTTTCTCTACTGATAAACCACTTCATCCAAGGGCTATTAGAGATGGGGCCAAAAGGAATCTGGGTGGGAAGGGAGGGGAAGAAGAAAGATGGTAACACCTTCATCCTAGTTTTTTGTTCCTTTCTCTTTTGTCACTTGTAGTCACTTACGTTTTCTTGGTAATTCTGACCGTTGAGTGACAGCTCAAATCAAACCAGACTGTCTTGTAAGGAAGTTTTTACTGAGCCATATCCTCTTCTCCCAGTGGAGACTGAAGAAGACCAGATGGGTTGGGCTGTCCAAGCTGTTGCATGCCATGTGAAGTGACCATCATTTATGTTGCTGATGGATTTCCCTTGCAGTGTTCATCCATTCATGGTGACTATTGCCACTGTTGCCTTTCAGTGTCAGTTGTTCCTCTTCATTTTATTCACTTTGCTCTCCTTCACACATAGGGATTCTTCCTGCCCCTTTTCCCTGTTCTCTCTGAATAACACCAAGTTCTTGCTGAAGTAGGTTTTTCCTCCTCAGGAAAGAAGACTTTTATGTCATTATTTCATCATTGTTTTGTACAAGTGTTGAAAAATATCCAGCCTACTTATTATTTTCCAAAATCTTTTAAGCTTTCCTTACTATTCTGGGTGTAATAACCCCGTGTGTAATATGACATTTCCTTGCTGTTGTTTAACAATATCCATCTTTAAACAATAGGCTCTATTAAACTCTTTCTGCATTTTGTGCATCATCCACTGGCAGTAGCAGTAAGTTTTTGACCTAATGTTGTCTATCTTGTCAATAGATCTTCCACCCCTCTCTTGATCTCATACCCTCAGCTTGGAAAGTGTTAGGTAAGATCTGGTTTTGATTTTGTTAAAATAAAATAAAAGAAAAAATTATTTTTAAAATTTTTTATCCTCTCCAGTGCTGCTAGGCAGTCAGTTTTTGGTACAATGACTAGAAAAAGTAGATTGATGCTAAGGAGTGCTTGAAACAGCAAATCTGTAACTTTAAAATCCTAAGCCAGGATTTTGGGTGCCAGCTGCCAGGGTGATCTGTGGCAGGATGTGTCCTATACACAGCCCATGCCAAATGCTGTGATGCCCTTTCCCCAGTCTCTGGAGCATTAAATGTGGTACACCTAAAATAAAATTATTCCTCCTCCTCCTGTCCCTGCCCTTAAAATATTTTGAGTTTCTGTTTGATAAGGCCAGTGGAAAAGACCATAAGAGTTTGAAAAGAAGTTGTATTTCTGATGAAAAAGTATTATGTTTCATGTCTCCTTTTGGCTATAACTTTCCTGGGCAGAGCTGCCAGCCAAATTTATTCCTTTTGCCTTAAATCTGAAACCCATTAGGCTTACCACTGAAGATCTACATAGGCAATTTCCTTCCAGGGCTGAAGTACCTGGGTAAGTATTGTAAGCTTTCCCAGTCTCCCTTCCACCACCATTTCTGAAAAAAAATTGTGCAGGCTCTTTTCTCCCATTTCTTTGCACAACCTTCCATCCTGCTTTGTCCTTGCCTGAGCTGTTGCTCACAATCACGGGATTTATCCCATTCAAGTTGGTTCTAGGCACAGGCTGACAGCCCTCCTCTGGGAGCTGCCCATACCCAGGGAGCCTCAAATGATAACCATCATCCCTTCTCCCTTGCAGAGCTGTCTGCCTCAGTAACTCTAAGTTACTGCTGTTGAAATAATACAGAGAAGGAGTGAGACTTTTCCTTTCTGGTCTTCAGTGTCCAAGAGGGAAAGACCAGACCAGAGTTTTAAATTATTGAAGAGGAAAAATTTTAGAGGCACTCGTGAATAATGATGCTAATTATAATGGCAGAATTTGGAGAAGCTCTGAAGAGATTTTAATCTAGGTATTATAAGTGAAGTGCTCAGAAAAACCTGTCTTTACATAGTATTCAATATGTCTAAAACCCTGCCATTTTGGAGTTACTTATTTGTCTGTTAGAAACGGAGATAATGCTGGAATAATATTATTTCTGCTTTTTCCTGTTAGGGGTCTGTGATTCCAGAGAGTTTCATAAGGACGTTGTGATTAAGTTGATGATAAGATACAGTAAAATTAAAAATGCTGTCACTCCATCAGAACAAGAGGTTCACTCCAAAAGAGCTGTATTTATACTTCTAAAAATAATTTCTTTTACAATGCATTTTTTGTTCTGTCAGACATTTGGCAATATTTTACATTACATTTTGGAAGTCAAACACCATAGGATAATAAAGTCTAAATTCTTTGTCTGAAAGTCTTTTTGTTCTCAACCGTCAGAGAATATAAAAAAAATCAGCTGTGGTATTTTCAGTCATCTCATATTTCAAATGCCTTTTACTCAGTTCTTTTACGACCAGTTGCTTGACAACATATAGATATGGTTACTTCTTGTGAACAATGCCCCTGTGCAATTGTGCTGGTATGTATTTTTCAGGGCATATGTTGATATACAGTAGTTCCCAGCCAAGCGAGTTTTTTTGAAAGGGCTTTGCTGCAGCACATTTTTACATGGCGAAGTGATGTTTTCATTGAAACCCTTCCATGACATCCGCTCTAGGTTGCATCTATTTTAAGATCCAAGTTTTAATAATCTGAAGTATGCTAGGCCCTAGTGGTGCAGCATTTTAAAGTTTAAATCATCATTTACATGATGTTATCATGGTGTTACAATAAAAATGAAAGCAAACACCCCCCCCAACCATTCAAGAAATTATAAACGCTTCTTTTGCTAAAACAGCATTATTGGTGAAAGGGGAAAATAGAACATTAAGAAAGAAAAAATAAAAAGTGTCAACAGAAATACTAAAAACCTTTCTAAGTTCACTTTCACTTTGTATGATAAAATAAATTATATTCTTTCCAGAAAAGATTTCTTTGAAAAGTTATTGTATTATATGGGAGTTTGAAATCATCTTTTAGAAAAAAAATATAGCCTTGCTATATGCCATATGATAGTGTGAGGAGCCTATAGAAAGTATATAATTACATGGTAAATGCTACCTTTTTTTGTAGTAATTTCTACAAAATCCCACTTAATTTCTGTAGAAGTCCAGCAATTTTATGCTAACTGTATTCCTTTTTCATGAGCAATTTGAGATTATTGTTTTAACCTTTTTCCCCCACTCAGTGGACAGTAAGTGAGAATGACTGTGGGTTTTTTTTTTTTAATTTTCTATTGTCAGCTCCATCTGCAATTTTTACACGTTTCATGAAAGGGATTAGTCATGAGTACATTAAAATAGAAATAAGAACATTAGTCTGGAGAAGTTTGAGCATGCTGCCTTTCTGGGTAGTGAGTGTTTATTTTTTTGGACTATTTCCAAAAAATGGCAGAATTATTGTATAAGGAACTAACTCTGGAAAACCCCAAATATAAGCATCACTGTAAATTCTCTAGTCTTAAGGTCCTGGTTCGTTTACTTGAAATTTAAGCATTTCTGTCGTTGACAAGCTTCTTTGCTTGTCAGGTAAATTTTCTCCATCTTAGACAGAACAGGAAGAGTTTAAGCCTCTGCATGTGTTTATAAATTTGCTTACCACCGACTTTTGGTTCATTGGCATCAGGTACCAAGGGATTCCTTCTGTGTCTCCTAGTACAAGAGAGCAAGCATTTTGCATTTTGTCTGTTCCATGTAGGGAATAGTCATGGGAGTGAATTAAAATGCTATAGTACAAAATTGATAGGCTCAGTAAAACCATATATCGCTTTCAAAGTCATTCTGATGTGATTGCGGGTAGGATAATCCATCATATTTTTATTTTAGTGAATAATTTAAGGTAAGTTACTAAGACTATTTGTGCGGCAATAAAGATGATCTCAGAAAATGTGTTGTTTTAAGGGAGTTGTGCAGCCATTTTCAGTGTTGATCCTAAGCAGTTGGGTTTTTACCTAAGACATCAAATATAGTTTGGGTCACCAAACAGGAGATTTATACAAAGAAAAAACTAGTTGATGGCAAACACAGAGAACTGATATGTTTTCAAGAAGGACTAGCTGCACTTGCAAGTGATGATAGATATGTGTGAAATATAATCCTGATTAAAAATGCATGTGTGAAACTGCTTCGAAAAAAGTGCTGTGTCTGACAACATGTTCAGAGCTCCTTTATGTGAGAAATGCAGGGTAATGTAACAGCCCTTGTACCATTCACTTTCTCTTCATCACTTGCTCAATTCATTGTTCCAAAATTTTCAGCAGTTGTAATGCCAAAAAGTTACGAATGCAGAAAGCAGCACAAGGAATTGTAAGGGATTCGCATTGGAAGTAGAGATTTTGAAAATACACGTAAGCCAGACTAATGCTCCCATATGTCCAGCCTCTACTTTAGAGTATGATAAGGAGTGCCACGTTTGGGATCAGGGCACAGACATGGTCATTTGGCAACTCCTATGACCTGTCAGGTATTAAAATCCTCAAGTGTTTTTTTTTGCTAGCTGTTAACATCTGCATTGGAAACATTTATCAAAGTTATCAGTGAAAACTGATAATGAATATTTGCTTTTAAGGCCAGATGAAGCTTCAGTCAAAGGGGCTGAGTGACACATGACAATCCCGACTCAAAGTAGGAAGGTGGCACAAATGGCAACCACACAACAAGTGGGGTGGCCTGTGCTGTTTATGGGGCCAGATTCTGCAACTATTTATACATATGCACATGTTTTTTCCTTTTCTAGGACATCTTTACTGTTGATCCCCCAAGGCTGCTGCTTGGATTTTGTTTGCAGCTCTTGCAAGTAGCAATTGACTGAATTATGAGGTTGCTGAGAAGCTATTTATGTGTTTCTCCCTAACTGCTTCTGACTTCATTGGCTGTGGACTTTCTGCATCCCTGGTTTTCCCTTAAAAAGGCTCGTAACTGCAAGTGAGGATTCATGATTGCTTTGGTAGAGTGCTCCCTCTAAGCAAGGACTGCAGGATAGCCAGGCTGGGGTGCGTAATGCTTGAAAGCTGCATTTTGGTGGACCTGTGCTCTTACAGGCACCTTTAGTTGTAAGGTAAAAAACTGGAGCTGTGCCATGTCAAATGAAGCCTGGGGAAGAGCGATGAGTTTGAGAGGCATTTCCTTCCTCTCCCTCGCCTGCCATTATTAAAGGCCAGGGCCCACTCAGCTGTGCAGCCTGTGACATTTGAGATTCACTGTTTTGTCCCCCTTCCTCGTGCCTTGGAGGCAGCTTTGCATCTGACTGCGTGTGTGAGAGGGTTTAGTGCTGTGCTCACCCCAACACCTGCAGCAGCCATTGAGGTGGAAAGAAGTCACCTGTGGAAGAAAAAAGGGGTGTCAGCCCCTCTTGCAGCATGTGAGCTATTAACACAGCATTTGGAGCCATTTTTAGAGGTATCCAGATGCCTACAGGTGCTGATAGGCACCCAAAGGGATTTTCCAAAGCTCACACTTTTAAAGGTATTTAGGCATTAATCCAACATTGGAACATCCAATTCTCAATTTCAAAAGTGCCTAAGGGCCAGATTCTTAAAGATCTTCAAGTAGCGGGCTCCCCCTGAAATCAAACAAAAGTTACAACAAATGATCTTATTTCCCAGGACAGTATTCTTTAAGAAGAATATTAATGCATGAAAGACTCAATTGATCTGAACTGGGAGGGTATCCACAAGTTGCTGTACATGTCAGCTTTACTCAGAAACCATGTCTTAAACGATTCATTCTCGGATAAGGATCTGCTAGCTCTTTAGTAATCTGGCATGATGACAACTGCCTATTAAGTTTGTAACTCAACTCAAAATAACTCAACATTCATTACGTGCTTTTAATATATAATTTTTGTGAATTACAGGGGTTATGAGTCAGCGATGGCTAAGAGCCAGGATGAATATAGTGTGTATTTCAGGCAGGTATTGCACAGCCTTCCTGCCCAGTACATTTCCTCTGTTATGACAAAGTTTTCCCCACAACTTGAGGTTACAAACATCCTGCTTGTTTTATATGTATGAGTATGTATATGGTCAAGTCTTGAGTGATCCTCTAAACCTTTTCACTTTGCATGCAACCTGAATTTTGAACACAGGCCTCAGAGAGGAAAAAAAATGCCCAGGTTAAACATGCAATTTCAAGCTTTCTTTTTTCTTTTCCTCTCCTTTGAAATTTAATTATATGCAGGTATTTCTATTTTAGGCTAATGCTTATAGAAGTAAATCATCCTGTGCACAGTAACCCATGTGTTTATATTTGCCTATTCTATTTAGCCCTTTACCCAGAGCACTGAGATCTGATAAACTCTCACTGTGCGAAGAGACCTCAGTAAAGCTCCTGAGCTGTGAGGAAATGGAGCTGTGTGGTGAACCCAGGATGCTCTTCCTGCTGTGCCTCCTGCTCTGACCACCTGCAGAAGAGAAACTGAGTGAAGAAGTTAGGAAACTGGACACAGGAGCAAAAGAAATCACTTACCCTGTCATTGGAGCTGAGCTGGGAATACGGTTCAGCCAAGTGTTCGGGAGCAGGGGGCCAGGCTGCCTGCCTGTACCTGCCCCTCCTGCTGCAGATGCCGCTGGCGCCCACTCTGCTTCCCCCGCACACAGGTATGAATGTCCCATGTGTGATGTGGCAGAGAAAAGGCAGGTCAGCAGTGTTTGGTGGAGTTCAAAACAAAGCCTGATCTAGCAGCTGCTATTCACAGGAGGGATCATGTGCAGGATCAGTCCCTGAAAGAGGGCTGAGGAAATTCAGTACAAGTATTATTGTTTTTTTGATCTGCATGAAGAACAAGTAGCTGTAAATATCAGAGAGGAAAGGTATATCTTGCTTGCTTTTTCCTGCTGTCTCCTGTCACTACTGGAGGGAGCTAGTTTGCCATAACTTATACAATTACCAATAGTATTTTTTAATTTGACATTTTAAGAGCTGTGTTGGGCAGAGGATAATTAATGGCATTTACTTGCTTTGAAGTTGAGCTTTAAATTATATATAGCGTAATTATGTCTAAAACCTCTAACTCACTACTTACCCTAGTAGATATTTCATCCGTGTTTTACTGTAACACAGCTCCTTCTGTACGGCAGCACTAATTCTCTACCTGGACTACTTAAACTCAGAAACATTGATTACATATTGTGATTTTCCTGCAATAACTTTAATTAATTCCTGATGTCTCTACCTTGTTTCAGTTATTTTGAGTTTCAGCTCAATATTAGGAGAAATAAAATGGTGGATGAAATTTCATAGCAAAATTTGTTGCAGGTAAAAACCAATGAATAAAAATTACTGTCTTCAAGACCCAAACCCACCAACCTGCTAAAACCTTTAAGACCCTGAATATTTTTTCTAATCCCTGGGTGCCTTTTAACAACTGAAACTATTTTTTTATTTTTTATAAAATTGTCAATTGCTTTTCTTCAGATTTATTGTTGCTTCTGTTTAGCTTCCATAGTTGACTTCTGTGTTGAAGCGATATATGCACTAATACTTCTGTATGTGATTGCATTTTTTTTCTATTATCCTGATAGCAGAGAAAATAAAGATGTAAAAATGAAGACTCTACTTCTATAACCTACATGGAAAATTGTACAGTTGGGATTCATTTATTCATTGCACACACACTCACACAATCTGCTTTCCAATAAATATGCAGACATTAGTGACAATGAAATCTTGCTTATCCTTAGTATTCTGCAAATATTAATTTGCAATTAATTGTCTTACCAGGTTACATCTATATTAGTATATGTTTCCCTTAAAATTCTGAAGAGAGTAGAGTCTCTAATTTATTTCCCATTCTGCAGTTGATATAAGCAGGGTTTTACTGCTGGTGATCTCTTTCTTAGTTACAAATACACACTCTGAGTGCTTTGAGATTTATGTAAGAACCTGGAATTTAGACATGGGGTTTTGCACTGCTTCTTCAGTTAAGATTAATTAGCAATTATTATTAATAAAATTCGCAGTGTGAATAAAGTGTTGTCTTTCTAGTCTCTCTTGCAGCCTTTTTTATTTGGACTTCAATATTGACATGGCTGTGAATAGTGAGGGATGCTGTTGCTACCACAGTCACAAAAATTTGTATTAAGGAAAGACAGATGGTTGCTTAATATTAAGCAAGGGGCAAATTGCCGTCTTGATTTAATTTTGGTTTAGGTGATTTTAGGAGTAGGGAGGGAAATCAGTGACTGCAGAAAACACAAATGTACTTTTAAATATTTTAAATTCCTAATGAGCTTCAGCTTCTCGACTGAATTTAAAATGAGTAAGCCTTTCCCTGTGCTTTAGATAATGAGAATTGAAAAGAGTATTTACTAGAAAGATGATGTGCTATCTGATGCAGCATTTTAGAGCATAATTAAAATAAACCCCCCTAATAATAGAAAATATCAGGTGATACCAAAATTACTGCCATAAACTTTCAGTTTATTACTGACAGTGGGTTGAAAAAGTACTTAAATATAGTGTTTAGACTGATAAAAGCAAAATAACATTTAAAGTTATGTGAGCCATGTGATTTATCTTGAGAATGAACATTTTTTTAAAACGAATTCATTTAACTGGAAAATACACAAGTTTGCCTTGTCTTTCTTTCCCTCTCCCTCTCATCCTTGTTTCATTTGGGTTTTTTTTTTAAATATTTGGACCCAAGAAGCTTGTCCAGAAGAGCTGAAGGATTTATGCCTGTATTTCAATGGAGAAAAAGTAATTTCCCGCTGCCAAGTTACACATGGCAGACTTTCTCTGGAATGATGATACGAGCTGGCTTTGGTGGCCAGCAGCTCCTAGAAAAAGGCTGTGTCGGTGCTCGAGGTCAGATAGGCTGTCAGGGGTTTAGGGCTAAGAGGGAGCCGTCTAGGGCATGTAATTCTTGGGAGCATTTGCTTCTGCAGGAGAGAAGCTTGGCCAGTTCTAGGCATGTTGTAAATAAGGATTAGACAAATTACCCTTTGGTTCTGATTGACCTTTCCAATATGCGCTATACATAGGGGGTTGTATACCTTAAATGGCTCGTAATACTGATTGCTTATATAATAAATTTTCCAAGTAAATGTGTTTCTTCTTAACCCTGACCAATGGCTACAGAGAATGATAACATGCCTACTGGCCTATAGTCCTTAGTTAAATCATCAGTTTGTTAACTGCTGTTTGCAACCTAAACCCTCCCTCTGGAATGGACTTCTTTAAAGCAAAATGAAATAAAATAAAGGTAAGTAAAAGTAAATAGATTTTCCTATTGAAAGTTATTACTTCAGGAATGAAGAAGATGGATATTGATCCGCACCATCCTTTGCCATTACAGTCAGGTTCACATAGATAGCTCAGACACTTTGTTCTAAGCAAACAGCCATTTTCTCTTCTGACTTGGATTCCAGTGAGAATTGAAAAAAGTAAAAGGTTTGTAAAAACATTTTTCTGTCCTTCTTACAGGGACAATTTATGTTGAAGTAACAGTTTCTGAGATACTTGCACCTGTTATTGATTTATTTCTTCTTTGTCATGAACAAGCTCCTGTTTTATAATACAGTTACCCTTGTATGCTGCCCTAAGGTAGTTATTCAGAAATAGTTTTACTACAAAAATGTCCCAAAAGAGTCCAAAAGATAAAAAACATTCTGGAAAAAGGAACGGCCATTTGTCTATACTTTGGGATTTTGCATCTTATACGGCCTGTCTCAGAAAATTTAGTGTTTGTTTCCAGCAGTAATGAAGAGTATGACATGGCATGCAATCGTCATAACCCTGCAAATGACGTTGGGAATCTATAAGGTCCTTTTCCAGCTAGAACAATGACCTTGGAAGTCTGTGGAATGGAATACAATTGAGAAAGTGAAACAAAACAACTGAAGTTTTAAAGTGAAGAAAAATAACATAGTTTCTAGGGGTTTCCATCTGAAGTGCACGTGTTCCTTTCAGTAAAAAAACATGTTGGGTCTGTTAGTGTGTTGGAAGTGAATGTAGGGTGGAAAAATAAGTATCTTTCACATATTAATGTACATGTAGGCATGGACAATTGTGTGCTTGTTTTAATATAATATTTCCCTTATTCCTCTACAGTGTACTATTTTATAGTTAGAGATTAATGTGTGACCTTTGCCTTCTTGACTTCAACTGATTACTGCAGAGGAATTTTTCTGTTTTTGCTTTTTATCACATCTTCTGACATTTTAGTGAATAATACTTGACAGCTATGAACATCTGCAAAATTATTGTTATCATAACTTGAGCTCAGCAGAGCTACTGTCACTGATGCTTGGGGGAGATCGCATTGCAAGAAAGATGGGGAGTGTGTTTACATTCTCTTTTTTAAATTCTTGTTGAACTTATATTAGGAACATTTTATTAATGTACTTTTTCAGCAATGAAGACACGTATCTTTTATATTTAAAAAGCATAGGTGTAACACTTTTGTAGCTTGACTATAAGTTTGCAGTCTAGCCAGGCTGCTTGGTGAAGCAGTTTTCTTTCATGTAAGATTTTTACACACATAATGGAATTACTAGGTTTGTTTGTTTGTTGGTGCTTTTTTTCCCCTTTCCCTTTTCCTCACTCTTTTTTCAGTCTGCCGGGCAAAGAGCTATTTGTGGGCTAAGAGTCTCAAAGCAGATTTAAATAGTACAGACTTGTGAGTTATTTGTGTTAAAATAATTCCACTTCGTCTGATTGCTGATTCAGTAGGCACCCGAGGAAACTGTGAGAGTCTCCTTGAAGACAGCAATGGAGACAGCAAACACGGGTCGTCATTTATGTGCATATTACAGTATAAATCACAAAGATTAAGAGCAGTCATTTTTGGGAGCACTGCAATTTTGCAACCAAAAGCACTTAAATAATTACCTTTTTAAGCAACTTTTATTGACTATGTAGGAGGATAAAAAGTAATCTTACTTGTTTTAAATGGCATGAAGCAACCAAATGCCATTAACAGAGTGTTACATTTCTTATTTCACTCAGATTGCTGAAGCTTACCAGCAAGAGATAAAAAATGTATAAATTCAGGAGCACTGGCTAGCAATATCCTAAGCCATTGTCAGTGGACTCCTACTTTCCCCTGCCAAAATATGTGGAAGCATGCATGGATTGTGCTAGATTAGTACGAAGGGCTTGTTTCCGTGGCATTAGCCAGGTATCTTAGCAACAGGATCATACCAGATTCTCGCAGTGCTCTGTGGTGGTGCATGTAATATCCTGGACATAATCTGTCTTTTAATTTTCTTTGGATTGTAGTGATATTACAGATACATGTGTTCAGTTATAGATCTTTATTTAATAAGAAGAATGCTTTAGCTGAAGATTTGTACTATGTCAGAAGTGGGCAACTCACAATAATGTTACTGGAGGTTTAGCCCAGGTACAGCCTTGTCTTGCATTTCAGATTGACAGGAAAACTTACTCCCTTCATTAAGATGTGCCTCATAGTTCATATCTTTATGCTATGGAGATGAGGATGCTGCCAGAATTCATAATAATGAGAACGTTATTTAATGTCAGATAGAATGCAAATTGCTTGTACAATTGAAATGTCATCTAAAACATGCCACCGTATGCAACACCACTTTATTATAAGTCACTGAGTGCAATATCTTAAATTTGGAATTGCACTAATCCTTCATCTGCTTTTGTTTACCTTTCATCTATAATAGAGATGTCGAATTTCCTCCAAACTGCATTTGCATGTTTTAACTGCTTGCACACACAGCTGAAAATGTGTGGGAGAGGCATGAACAAGAACTTGCTTTTGATTTTCATCATTTTTTGCTTGTTTGTTCAAAGCAAATTAATAAGAAAAGATAGCTTTCAAAAAAAAAGACACAATGCCATGTCAACCCTTTTTTAAAAATAAGCTGAAGCTCCGATGAGAACATTTTTTGATTTAAAATATGAATTGTAATACAAATTTGATTGTATTGATTAGATTGTAATTGATTTTCTTGGTAATTTAGTTCTGTACAGTAGTTAGATTCATATAATTGAAACAATAACAATAACTTCACAAGACTAACTTGCTTCACAGTAAGATGACATTTAATGTATTTAAGATTTTTGGCATACTTTTCCTGGAAAAAGATATCCAGAACAATTACTTTGTAAATGCAATATATGCCAGTGTGGAAAATACAATTAGTGCACCAGGCAGGGCTACACAACTTTGTTTATAAATATCAGTCCAAACTGGAGCCCTTTTAATTGGAAAGGTCATTTTTGAAATATTTGAAATAAAATCATGGTGGCATCTTCCCTCTCCTACTCTGCCCTGGCAGCCATTCTTTCTGTGCTTCCACAGGAGTCTCTTGAACAGCGGGGGAGGCAAGAGGGGGAAAATGGAGTCCTGCTTCCCTTTCTAAAGTGTATCTACTCAGGTGCCACTACACCGCCCATCTGGACACCACTGCTAGTGCAACAACTGCTTTATTTTATTCCTTGACAGTGATCGGAGCCAGGAAACCCCATACTGAACATTCTGAGAATCTGATTTTATAGGAAAAAAATTGTGTGGCTGGGATTCTCTGAAGGTGCTGAGCAGCCCCAGAGTTGTCAGGCTCTGGGCAGTGCCTTTGCACTGCAGCCAGCTGCAGCCTCTATTTCTGGTTGCTTTGTGGTCAAGAAAGAAAAAGAAGATGCTGGGGACAGGCTGTCAGATTTAGGAGCTACAGGTTTGCCAGGTGTGCTAAAGTTTTAGCTTTTGACTTATTTAGTCTAAGACTAAGAAAACATTGGAAAAGTTTTTTCAAAAATATTCACCTTGAAGAATAATAGAAGCTCATTTAAGGCTGAAAATCTATTCTTTTAGGAACTACTTGCCAGAATTGTGCAATATTACTTAAATGCAGACTTATTTTCCTGGACAAAAAGGATAACACAAGAAAGGCAAGGAATAATATATTTTCTGTCTGGAGGTTCATCTTCAAAGTCCAAATTTACTGTGGCAAAATCTGTTCTGTTGTATCCATATGCTTTATTCAGAGCCAGATCTCATTTTGAGGATGCACCTCTTGGTTCAAAAGGAATTTAATTTTATCAAACTAATTCATTTGGAAATGGTCTGGTTTTTTTATTCAATGAGTGGTACAATGCCATGCTCATTCCTGGGACATTCAGCCCTTGCTCCTGCCTATCTTCTCTTTCTCTTCTCTTCATCAAGTCAGAGGTTGGCTGAAATGTCTACTGATAGAAACAGCCAGCCTTTAGGGGAAGACAGGGAAGAACTTGTTTGCATTTACTGTGTAATTCATCTGCCACATTTCCCACTGTGGGACTTCTGACCCTTGTTTTATGATTAAGAAAAAAATGTGACCAGTTGTTTCAGTGGGAAACATGTTGTCCAAAGAAGCTAAGTCTCAGATACAAAGAGCACTTTGATATTTCATTTGTGACAGCATTTGTTGCAGAGAGCAAATAAATGGTCTACAGTTTTGCTTTAAGTGGAATAGAGAATATTCAAGTATGACTGGGTACTTAGTAAGCTTTGCCTGACATCTTAAATGCATGTAGGACCACTTCTCCTGGTTGGAAGTGCTCCCATACATATACTACTGTGGAGAAATTTACAAATTAGTTACATGCCTTTCTCTTTGTGCTTCAAAGTTCTTGAAAGATAAGTACAGCACTTAAAATGTTGGTAGAACAAAGCTTTATCAACATCTAAATGGAGCGTTGGCATGAAACCTTGAAAACATGACCCAGTGGCCTAAAGCAGCACTCTCAGAGTGCTTCAGAAAGGGCATATGTGGTGCAAGGCTGGACTCCATAATCTGATATATTAATTCTACTTTAATGGAGATACATGAGACTACTGCCCATAGATTTTAGATGTTCAGTGTTGGGGTTTTCCGTACGTATAAGATTTTTCATTTTTAGTTAGAACTGATGCTCCTCCCAAGAAAACAGTGCTACCTTTTTTATTTAACTGGTTCATGGATTTCTGACCATGCTGAATACTCTTGTGCTTGGGAATCAAAGAAATGAGCTGGGTGAAAAAATTGTGTTCATACACAGAGCTTCAAAAATTTTTGTTGGTTTATTTCTTTCATCTGTCTTAAGGCCTTTTTTGTTATAATTTTTTTTCTCTTTCCTATTGCAAATAATTTCTAAGCTATTCCAAAAATATGAAAGGCTCTGTCTTTGCCTCCCTGTTATAGATGCATGACTGCTGCAGAGCCCTTTCACATGAGTCTCGTTATAAACCCAAATTGACTCTTTATTTAAATCCTAATTGTATTTGTGGCCTAGAGCTGTCAGCCAGTCTTACTCTCCTATGCTAGACACTAAGCAAACATATAAGCTAATGATGGCCTCCACTCTTAAGAGCTTAAAATCTTTAAAAGACAAGACCTCCCAGATAGACAAGACAAATAAATGGGCCAGGTAACAAAACTCAAATGCACATGTGCCTTCGCTGCTTTTCATCTTCAATTTGGTGGATTTTCTCTCTTTTTTTT
>VYZT01033510.1:4234-31509 GCA_013400735.1 Pomatostomus ruficeps | reverse complement strand
TTGTCACATTCTTGGTATATAAGTCAGCTTTCATGCTCCTGAATCAATTTCTAACACCTAACTTAAACATGAAAAGGAGAAGTTGGTAGGAAAGATCCCTAAGCCGCCTAACATGGGATAGAAAATAGGGTCCTGCAGGAACTTTTGCGTTTGCATATGTGACACTTTCTATTTATACTGTAATTCTTAGAAGCAAGCCTAAACTTAGTCAAGCACAGATGTAAAGACAGATTGCAAGTACAACTGTATTTAATTCTTCTCAAGATGAGTTGTTCCAATGAGTCTTTATATATATATATTTTTTTTAAGATATATATATATATATATCAAATAAATAGGAAAAAGCCCAGTTTTTAACCTCTATTAAAAATTACAGTAAATTGTTTAACATTATTGGCAACTCTATTTGTTTGTCTCAGGCTTAAAAAAAACCCAAAACGTGTTGCTTGGGGATGGGGATTGGAGTTGGTTAGGTGTGTATTCACCCTGCCTAGACATCACATCTTGAAAACAGCATAATTGCTGCTGATGGAGTACATCCTACTGAAACAAAAAATGATGTCAAGCTTCAAAGATTTGTTTTATGAACAAGACTGAAAAAACTGAATGTATGTTCACTGGATGCAAGGGAACATCAAAGCTATCCATGCAAGGGTTATAAAGGTATAACAGAGGTTAAATCAAATCCAAGCCTAACCCTAAAATTTAAAGATGAATAAACAGACACTAAAGAGATTTTTCTTTCAAAAATTGAGGTATTAGAGAACAAAACAATTTCAGAAATTCCATTTCTCAAGGGCTAGTAAACCTGAAATACTTAAAACTAGGAACTATCACAACTATGAGCTCTAGCAATCATAAAATGGAAGCTAGAATGAAAACTATTAGACAAAGATGAGTCAAAGGGGAAAGCTAGAGGTATTGCGTGGAGGTGAAGGAAAATCACCATAAGCAGGGGCAGGAGGTGAAACACAAGGCTAGATCTTATCAGCGTATATTTTTCTCCAGGCTCCTAAAATAAGATCACAGGCTCTTTTGTATTTATGTGTTTGTTCAAATACTTGGATTTGCTGATTTTTGAGTTGTTGTGGTTATTACATTTAATTGAGTTTACTCCGATCATGCCCCAGCACAATCAGTAGAGGTGGCATCTATATTAAACTGGAGCAAAACAAAACAATTGTCAGCTTCTCTCCCCTTCCCTCTCCCTTGTTTGTTAATTCTAGCATACTTGACAACCAGCACCACAATCGGTAAACAAGTTTTATTACAAACTAGCAAACAGCTTAAAAGTATGTTTCTCTCTAACCATGCAAGCTCTTTTATGCCTTTAATGATTTTTTTGTGGTTTGATTGTAGCCTTATTTATTCATACTGTAAATACTTAATTGTTGTGGTGTGCTAATGGCCAGGTTTCAGGTTTTCTCAAGGCCAGGCACTGCTGTCTCCCCCCACCCCCCTCGGTATCTGATTTCTCCCCAGGAGGGCTCTGTATTTTCCAATCCTATACAAAACCTGCCAAATTCAAACCCCGCACTCCTTCCCCATAGGATGTTTATATCTTTCCCCCCCGCCTCGTGTTGGTATATATGTAACTGTAACATGCCGTGCCAGTGCTTCCCTGGCACAATCCTGGTGTCTGAATAAAACATCTGGGAAGCCCCTCTGCTTGTCTCTCCTTCCTTGGCGCACCTGGACCACCAGTGGGTTAGGTGAAACCTTGCTGGACCTTCGCCAGACCTCCTGCACCCCCGAAGCAGCCCGGCAGCCCCTGAAACCATGGGCGGATGCCTGGTGCCCCCACTGGAGGCATCGTGGCACTTAATCATTGATCAGATTATTTAAATGAATTGTAGCCTTCCACAGTTCAGAACAATCATTTAGTTTGGGGCATTCCTTCATCATATTTAATCCTTTACTTAAGTCTCATAGCCCAGTAGAGTCTTGGAGCCTGATGGATATGTGATTCTTTTTAAACAGGCAGGTAACAAGTGACAGCTAGAGAAAGCCATAAAATATGTTACTGGTATGGGCTTTGGGATGAACAACACTGGTTTGCATTTGTGGGATTCGCACTCATTTTCATGAACAAAGTGCCAGTTGTCAGAATACTGTCAAATAATATACAGTAAGGTATATACAATAACAGCATAGCAGCTCTATTTATTCATTAAAATATTCATGAGGGATTTTTTTTTGTTATCTGAAAAGCTCTGATAAGGAATAAAAAGCAACAATTATGATGAAAATGATAAGGGTAGCCAGTTAATGCACCCCTAAAATACCCATTAATATCTTTAAAAAACATTTTTCCATGCGTATCAGCTAAGATAAAATATAGCATTCACTGGTTTCATTGCAGCATTATATTTACATTATTAGTGTATTCTTGTTCTAAATTATTTGCAGAATTTTTTTCTTACTGTAAATAGCAAGTTTCATATAACTATGGGAGAGGGAGTTAACTTATGCTTATTTCAATACTTACACTGAAATTCTGAACCAGTTTCTCCAGGTTTGCTTCAATACAATATAGGACAGGAAAGGATATCTTCAGTCAGGTCCTGTTGTTTTCTCTTACTACAGTATGTTCTGCAATTCCTTTTATGTTTGTATATATATATATATACACACATATATATAATATATGTACCAGTCCCAGTTTTAAAAGTGGTTAGGTTTCTCATCTCTTCTGATTATGAACCCCCATTTC
The DNA here is from genome assembly GCA_013400735.1 of Pomatostomus ruficeps. NCBI lineage: Eukaryota > Metazoa > Chordata > Aves > Passeriformes > Timaliidae > Pomatostomus > Pomatostomus ruficeps. Next base: position 28,796 of record VYZT01033510.1, on the reverse strand, counting down.
GACAAGAGCCTTCAGTTAGATCTTTAGTATATTAGCCCCATCTCTACTTTTGCACTCTAGACAGGGCAAGCTTTTCTGATATAAAGGGATTAATCCTATTTAAATTATCTATAATGCCATATCTATCCATAGCTCAACTGGCAGCAGAGGGTCCCATTATAACCAAGAATACCCAGTTAATACAGTCAGAGGAGTTTAATCGTTTGTCCAAAGCAGGCGTATATCAAAGCATGAATCAAACTTTAAATGTGATTACTCAAATGTGCACTCCCTCATTTCAGCAGATAAACCCCACCATCTTTGTCTAAAATGCTTCTAAACAAAGTACCTTCTCAGCATAATTGCTTTCCTCTGCAGACCCAAAGTAAGTTAAGATGAATCCTAAACACTTTTAATTGACTTCTACCTAGATTCTCTTACTCTCATACTTTTTCTATTTTTATTCCCAGAAACCTGATCATTTGGAAATTGAACAAGACTGTACCAGGAAACATTTCTGCTGTACAGGCAGGGAGCAGCAACACAGGGTTAGCAGCAAAAGCTTTTTACCATTTTTCCAACATTATTTGGATATTCACAAATTCAAGATCTGCAGTATATTGGAATATTCAATTCAGCTGACACCCACACAAGTGCTACTTTAAACTGCCATTTCTTCTGGGGTAGGTACATCAAATACATTGTAATGGAAATTTTCCATCCGCTCTCAGTTAACAAGCCTGTAGGGATAATTTTCAGGACAGAAAAAGGTAAAAATATCCATTTGCAAGAATAACTGAGGCATGAGGGCAATAATACAGTAATTTAGGTATTCTAGAAATAGTAGGTTCCTACCCAGAATTTTCCACCTGACATCAAGGAGCAAGAGCTGATGGCTCTGCCTGATGTCAGGCTCTGAATCTGATACAGATTCAGATTCAGATATGACAACATGGAAGTCAGTGAGAGTTTTCTTGAGAATGAGCAGGAGCTCTATATTTTTCACAATATGCTGATATTAACCTGAAGATCATTGCAGAATTTTGACTCACAAGAGACTTTCTTTTGAAAGAACTTTTTGAAATAAAAATTTTGCGACACTTTGTGGTTACCTCCATTTCTCAGTTGGGGCACAGAAACCCTTATGTTTCTCCCAGGCTTCTGCAGCATAAAGGTTTTAGAATGTCTTTGAATCCCAACAGCCTTCTAAAATCTCCATATGCATTTTTGCAAATAACAAGTTAACACCCAAACTGATCTAAATAAAACTAGCTTGGTTGTCAATATTTACTTTAATATTTATTGTATTTGTATGTTTGCCTGTAATGCCAAGAGATCCTTCTTTACTTTTCAGTAAGCTTATAAAAACATTTATTCTTTATTCCTTATATATAATATCCCAACCAACACTGGTTACTCCAAAGCCTAAAGCAAATGTTAGTGGCTAATGGGAACACTGTTCTTGGAAGTTATCTTTAAGTTCATCAAGCTAGATACTGCTATTACTTATTTAAGAGACATTTTGAAAACATTGACTGACACTGAAAAATATTTTAGTAAGTAGAGAATGCATTCAAATTTTAGTAAGTAATGATAGTTTGTTTAATGCATGTTTTTAACATTCTAACATCAATTGGAAATACTCATTCACTTGCAGATTAATAGTGGGGTGCATTTAATATTTTATACTTCCCTCATATTATTAGAGGCTAAGAACACAGAGACTTGCTTTAGGCGAGTTTGTTTAACCAGTGACAAATCTGCTATAATAAAATATGGATGTCCTCTGGAAATTTTAGAAAGAAGAGATGGTTTTTCCTACATGTACACTAGGTAACTACAAGGGAAGATGAAAAGTCAAGTGGTTTCCTAGAAGATGCACCTTTGACCTTATATACTTTAAACTCTCATTTCCATGTTCCCTTACTTCTGCAATCATGAGGAAGTCAATAATACCTGGATTTCTGTTTGTCACTGACAAATCAGCATTTTTCTGCCAAGTTTTCATTCACGTTCTGGCCAATAACAAATATTGAAGACTTATCTAACATTGGTATGTCTGTATTTGTAATGGTTTATATTCGTCCAACATAAATGCAAATGAGTTGACATTTCTAGAGGCAATTGTCACATCAGAAAACTCCAATATAGAAAAATGCATAGGAGTATAAGTTACTGAAAGGTTTGGTCTTTTCTTTCTTCCCTATAAAGACTTACTTTAAATTAAATATACCATGCTTTCAAAGAAATCCCAAACCAACACCATTAAATTCTGCAGGGATGCAGGCATGACTAACTGTAGAAGTCTTTTTTAATAGTAACTAATTGAAGATATCATTTTTCTCATCTGTGGGGTTTCAAATTACAATATCAGTGATAAAAAATATTTTTATCCTAATCACAATCCATGTTTCGTCCCACATGAAATTCAAATTCTTCCTGGGTTTCGATAATACAGTCTGAAAATGTTCCATTTTATTGATATTAAAAATTCTTTCTTTTTGATGAAAATGGGTTTATTTTACAACATATTTATCAATAAGAAATTTACAAGGCCTAAAAGTACCACCAGACTCAAAATAGCAATAATTACTTTTTGCTGCTACTGAAATGTGAAGGTTTGGTTTTGGTTTGGGTTCAAACCAAATTTTTTGTAAATAACAGAATTTCCTGAAAGATAGGAATTGTATTTCTTTGTGACCTCAAGCAAGGATATAAAACTTTCTCTCCAGTGTTGTAGCTGTCTGGCTTGCAAGTCAGCACTAATATATTATGTAGTCAAGCTGAAATTCACAGCATCCATTACTTTCATTCTTTGTAACTACAGATGGATAAAGATATGGTAGATAAATGTCCTTTGCGTTGCATATCTAGAGTTGCCATTATTAATTGTCTGGTGTATTAAGATCCATTCTTTAAACAATGTAAATTGAACATCAATATTATATTTAAACGCTGTCCTTACTGAAACTGTTAGACAGGCGCATCAAAGTTAGGAATGGCACTGAGGTACCCAAATAAAATGTATTTTGGTGGGAATTAGTCAGAATTAGTCACTTGAATATCTTTGATCACCTGGGTCTAAATTCATACATATGCTGGTTTTGAAGAACTTCTCACTCCCTAACAATGTGGCTACATGAAAATTATTCTGGAACATGCTGGAACACATAGGACAACAACTGTGTTGCAGATGGCTACACAGCACTCTGGAACAAAACACAACCTCTTTCATGTATACATAGTGGACTTAACACCACCTTCTTTTCATGTATTCAAATCAAACTTTTTGCACCATTCTTCCCCCATCTAATTTCTTACATTAGTAGAAAGTTATTGTGTGATCTTGCATCTTGGTATGCAGCCCAGGTGTCAAGTCTGAGAGAAGTTTATCATCAGAGAGGGCAATACACATCACCAAAAAGTCAGGAGCTGGTTCCATGCACCAGCCTGGCTGCATCCTGCTCTGCCTGAGGTGCCGTGCCCGCTGTGGAGCGGCCACACTGACGCACTCCGGACCCGTGCTCAGCACACTGCTGCCACTGTCCAGGCTCAGCCGTGCAAAGGGACCTGGGCCTGCGTCCCAACACTGTAAATCCACTGCACAAATGAATTGTAAGAAATGTCCTTTGCATTCAGAAGAAGTAAACTACAGCTGAGGTCTCCTGACTGATTTTGAAGGAACTGAAAACCAAACCACATTTCTAGATTTATGCCACTAACCTGATTGCCATTTAATGGTCTTTTGAAAGCTAAGGAAGCATTCTTCTCTTCAGTTTACTTTTCATTTTGTCTGCATTGCAGTGATATAGTAAAGTCATCTGAGATCAGCTGAAGAAACATACTGCATAAATGTATTTTAAAGTGTATAAATTTCCAGATGATATCCAGCTTTGCGTTGGCAACCCACACCAGATAAGGGTTATTGCAAGACACCAATTTCAGTAGTTTCCTTTCATTCAAAGTTGTTGTACTATGGTAACTACTCTTCTGCTTCCCTTTCATCATATTCTCTGACAGCATCTCTAACTTGCAATACTATTCTCTTATGCTAAAAAAAAGACAGAAAAAGACCCCCAAACCCTATGCTGATGCCAGTTTTGTTAATGCATATAAAATAAAATAACTTTCTGTAAAGCATGAGAAGTGGTTTTTTTTTCCTCTTTTCTATTCTCCAAGTAGCTCATCCAAAAAATATTATTTTTAGACAGACTTTTAGATGAGTGCACTTTGCATTCATTTAACACAAAAAATAATGGAGGGATTTGCTACAAGCTGAGAGAATATTAAAAGCTTTTAGCATATCCTTGTAAGAAGCTTCAAACCCATTGGGTATACTATGATGATCACTGTTCACTCAGCAGTCACTGTCTTTAGCTCATGAATAAAGTAATGCCCTGAAAAATTCTCAAGAGCCTCATTGCATTTCTGGCCATGAAGTCTACAGTACTTATCCCAATGCCTCTCATCTCTCATCTTTTAAGGATCACAATAAATGTCTTAGAAAACCAGGATGAACTGCACCACTTTCCAAAGAAAGAAACAGAAAAAGGAAAGGGACAAAATATAATCATGTAATGTGATAATCATGCATTTCTTGGTATGTTAAATGCATTTGCATTCAAATAACCAGGTGTTGGAGACATGAGGTATGAAAGTCAAGTACGCTTGGCTTGAGGTATCAGGGACTAGGAAAGAAACAGAATGGATTGCCATTCACTCAACACTGAATTGACTGCTACAGTGAAATATTTGGCTCAGGCCAAATACTGATGTTTAGTAAAAAAACAAACTAACCCAGTTTTCCAGAGTATCTGAGGAGTAATTTTCATGTAACTGACCTGAGGTCAAATCCACTACCATCTTTAAGTCCTTAAAAGTTAACTTGCATCAGAAGTAAATTTCTTCAATCCTGTGATGACATCCACAGCCTAAAGTTAGCTTATAAAACACAAAGCTAATTTACTGTAAAACGTATAATGTATAAAATCAGAATTTACTTGCCCTCATTTTTATCTTGACTACTGAAGAAAGACAAGTACCTACAAAGATCAATTTAGTCCCCCTAAGATCTGAGTCACACTGCAGAAGCAGATATTCCTCTTTGCTCACTCCAGACAATACCTTGGGACTGGTATAGGGAATGTCAGGTAAATTATATAAAATGCATGTGGAAAGATATACATACGCTTAAAGGATTTCATGTCTACTAGAGGATATTCTAAGTTGGGACTTATCTATAAACCCAAAACAAAGTAGAAGACACCACATTAGGAATTAAATTAAATTAAATCCTGCTGTCCTTAAGGATGAAAAAACTTCTCTGTGCATGAGGAAAAATATTATATTATGACAGGACTTAGCAGCAGCTGATAGAAGCAGTGTTAAGTTTTTGTGGATGAGACAGCAAGAAGATACTCAGATCTTGTCCCATGGAAGGAGATGGATTAAAAGAAGAATGGTGACATTTAATGATGAAAACGATTTTTAAACTAGTTTTTGTCTTTTTCACTAGAGAAATTGTAAAACCATACTGATTTTTTTAAAATAGAAGTATGAAAAAAAATCAGCCTACATCTCAATGTTTTAAAGAAAACTGAAGTTTTTCCTCAAAAAGTAAAAAAGACAATCAAATTCTAGTAGCTTCACCCACCCATCTTTCATTTGTAAGCAGTCTTGGCAGAGTCAATAATCCATCATTAATGGTATGTTCAGAGGTCACATTACTAAAAAAGCGCCAAGGAAACAGAATAAGAACAGCAAATGTCAAAATTTGAAGTCTCCCAGCATTCTACTGGGAAAAGGTTGGTCTCAGACTTCTACCATTCTTTAATGTTTTAATATTTTTTAATGAAGTAAGGATCATTTCAAGCTGTATTTAAGGTGACAACACTTTAAAATATGCTGGAAAGTATTATAGTATTTAACAAAGTGAATGCAAATTCTTCATGCAATCCAGCATTATTCTCAGGACAAGCTGATCTTTTATCATTACTAGTTGGCAGGATGCTCTATTTCCTTCAATGAAAATGTTTCATGTGTGTAAACATTATATTAATATATACAGTATTACACCCCTATTGTATTTAATTTTTTAAAATATCTTCTTCCGTTTTTGTGATGTTTCCCTAGTCTGGTTAAGAACGGCAGATAAATTAAAATATATTTAATAGCCCACTGTTTTTTCTTTCTCATTTCATTGAGCATCATCAGAATATTAGGAAGTCCTACACATTTACCCTGAATAAGAAGGACCAACATGATTGTAATCCTATGCAATGGCAAAAAACTTCCATCAAAATGATGAATTCAAACAAATACTTCACTCAGAGATCAAGTTATATTAATAAGGGACTTTTAGATTAAATTCTCTGCCCCAGTTATCTTAAAAGCCAGTCCATATTTATAGTCATTGCAGTAAAAATTGTTCAATTTATACTTCTGCAAATTCATGAACATTTACGCTTCAGGAAGTTTTTAGAAAATCAGATCACATTAATAAGTAAGGCACAGTTCCTTGGTTTAGCCAGTTATGGCCTAGTTTCTCCATAAAATGATCATAATGACCCAATTCTCTTTGAAAGAGAAAATCACAGTCACTTCTTCCTTCATGTAGATTTTTCTCTAAGGGTTGCTGTATTTGTCTTTCATATAAAACATATGTTTCTTGTAATCAAATAACATGATGACAATTACTAAAAATATATCTCCTGTTTATAATTTAATAAAACAAGAGCTTATTAGACTGTATGCTGTAAAGATTATAAAGCATTCCTATAGCCATCACTATATGTAAATATCTTCACCTTGCTGATGAGTGTTTTGTAATTAAAAGCACCTATAACATATTTTGCCATTATTTTTGACACATTAGGAATAGCCCTACAATCACTATGAAATTATCTATTGTAGTAGGAAGTTTGTTTTCAAAGCTCATTATAAGTTTTGTTTTGAAAATATATGTTGGTTACTATATTTCAGTTTCATTTTAAAGACACTATCTACTTGAAAATATAAATCGGACTTTTATCTACTTTTGTCTAGAACTTAATAATGTTACAAACAGCTCTGAAGAGAACTGTGATTGAATGAGTTTGGAGGAGGATCAGTTCACTTCAGCTAGTATAAATCCAAGAAATATCATCAGTTGGCTCATTTTGTCATGTTGAGTGTGTTTACTCTACAGACTTAATAGCACTTTATGCTATTGTTTACATCCTGATGTTCATCCACTTTTAGGCTGTATGACACCATTTTCAGCCATTTCTATTTATCAAGCCTATGAGAGGCTATATGTCAAAACCAGCAGCAGCAAAGATGCCAATGGTAAAACACTAGGCAAATGTTTTCACATACACAGAAACAGCAGAAGAAAGAACAGGCATACTTATCTTTACTCAGCTCATCTCTCAGGAGTATTTTCAGTGAGAAAGAAAATACCCAGAGAATCTTTAGATATGAAGCATACACACCATCAATTGATACTATTGAAAAAGGCACTGTTTCTTTTTGACGCAGTTTAAAGTCATGCACCTTTTCTTGGCCATTACTACCGAAATCACTGCAGTTTAAAATGCTTTGGCTCTGTTCACATAATATTTGTGTAGCTAAGCACACCTCAGTAACCTCTCAGCAGGCCACCTGAGCCTCTGCAGGTGGAAGCAGCGTGAGGAAATGGCCAGTGGGAGGGAGGTACAGCTTGTTACATGTGTGACTACTCCAGAAATCACACCTTCACAGATGGCATGCAAAGGAAGCAATTTGGTATGACCTCTGAGGTAGAGAAAACAATTTCGGTCCTGTTAATGAATAAAATAATAATTAAAAAAATGTTCAAAGACTTGGTTTAGCTATCTGACTGACAGCGAAAATAATCCAAATATTTTGGTCCTCAGGGCACTGAAGAGGCACACCCACATATAAGAAAGGCATAAAGATATGGTGCTAAGATAATAAAAACTGTTTCTAATAACTTCTGGCATATCTTTTCCTTGAACAGTGTTTGGTTGTGCCTTTATTTCACTAATGCATCAATCAAAACATTTTGAATATATTCTGTTACTACTCTCCATCCCATAAAGAGGTGAGTAGAATTGAAGAAAGTTTAAGCAGAACAGTAGTGACAGTCAAAAAAAAGTTCTTTATAAAAAAAATAAGTATTCCATTTCTAAAATTAAATAACTGAAAGGGAAATTGTATATGTCTTCAAAATCATGAATGACACAAGAAAATAGATGGTGATCAACTGTTTTTATTCTCTTGTAAATTTGGAGCAATGGAGCATTGGATGAAGCTCATAAAAGGCAATTTCCAGTAAAAATGAATCTCCATTAACAGGTCATTGAGCTATCTAGCTCCTTTCCAAAAAATGTGTTGGGAGCTAAAGGTCTATTTTGGCAACACATGGTAAGTACATCTCCTTGGTTAAAGGGTTTTAAGCACAATAGTCATGCTAGAGATCAGACAGCCCCAGAACTGAAAATAGCTGGAGTCTGGAAAATATTTAATGGATGAATGATCTGTGAGTGCTGGCTTTTGTACTCTTCTCTAGCCATCTACCTTTGTCTGTTTTGTCTGATACAAGGTATAAGATTATTATTACACTTTTTATGTTTTCATTTTGTTTTTTAATAAAAAAGTAGAGGGTGAAACCCATTATCGTTTGGGCCTTTCTATGTTTCTCTATCAGAGGAATTTAGAGCTAGCCCAATTCCCAGTTACCTATGACTCATTTTAGAGTGTTCTCAATAAACTTTTCAAAGGAAAAATAAAATGCTGTGTCTTTAAACAAGTATCTCAAAAAACCATTCTGGTCACTTTACAGGAGCTAGACTTTCTCAGTTCTTTATTGAAGAGGAATACAATTGGCTTAAGCAACATTCTGAATATTTGGTTTAAGGGTATAATTCACAATTTAGAGTATCAGTGAGGTAGAGGATTTCTATCCACTGCTTTAAAATTAGTTTTCCAAAATAGATCACTCCAGGCATATCCAAGAATAGAAGTTTATTCTTTTAATGAAATAAAACTAAGGGACTTTTTTTACAAGACTGTGGTTCAGGACATAGAAAGATCAGGATTTCTGTGTAATATAGATGGACTAGAAGCAGCTTTTTAGAGAGAGAACAAACTTGAAAGCTAAGAATGGTTTTATAACGAGATATATCAGACGATAGAGAATAGTAGTTTGCAGATAGAGTTCAAATTGTAAGAGATGAAAATCCTATGTAGGATATCTGTCCTTCACACTTACTCTGGCAATTATTGCAGTCTTTAACACGATGAAATTAAGAGAGAAGAGAAAGGTAATGGGCCTATCCCAAATTCCAGTGTCTCATTCTGTGTGTCTCATTTGAAATATGAAAATATTTAAAGCATTTCAAAAATTGTTTAATGTAATATTCCAATAACAACTGGAATAAATGCTTAGTAAGGTTTCAGTTTCTATTGAATAATTACGACTGGTTCAGAATAAATTGCAAGTTTGATTCTATGAATTGCTTATCTAGAGGATTTTTTGCTTTAACATGCTTTCTAAAAATTCAGAAAAGCTTTCTAGCATGTACACTATCAAAGCTAATGAATTTTAATAGTGACCATTTAACACCAAGAAACATGATTTAATAAATAATTCAAGATTTCCTTGTTAGATAAAATCTAGATGGAATCTTACAAATGAGGTTGAGATTTCATAAAGGTTTCAGAAATATTTCTGATTTTAATAGACTCCATGGATTAAAAGAGATACATTTCTTTGCTATTATCAGCCTAATCCTGAAGGTCTGAGGGAATGCTTAGTTGCACTAATTACTCTGGGACTGTTCACAACTTCTCTACAGCCTGGACCCCAAATTTCTGCATTGCTTCTGATTAAAAAACCCCCCATGTTTATGAAATTCTGTGCATGTTACAGATGCACAGAGCTGGCCATAGGACAGGCCTTGATAATCAGTGTTCCTTTTCTCACTTTTATGCTCTTTATATCAGAATTATTGCAATTGTTCTGACATACACTCTAAGAAAAGTGAGCACTTATGATTTCACAGCTCCCTGCATTTACAATTTTTGTTTCATCAGTGTGTTGCAGCAGACAAAAAGAGCACTCTGTTAAATTGTGGCGATAAACTCCAACCAGGACAATGACAGCTGGTGGGACAGCCTCACCAGACACGAGAGGCCGTGATGATCAGAGTGGGGTCTGAAATCTCTGAATCCCCTATAAAAGCTGATCTGCGTGATCTGCATATGAAATATAGCTTTTCTGTTTCACTGGAATCTTTTTCCACATGGTACTTGGAGAAAGAAGGAACTGATTATCCGAGGTAACATTAAAAATTAGTGTCTGATTTCATATGTTTAACTTATTTCACCCTATTTTTTTCTGTTGCTTCATATCCTTTACTCTTCATCCTGGTAGCAGCAGGATATGCAAAGCTTGTTTGAATATATAAAGAAATAAAGATCTTTTGAATAATTAAATCAACTCTTCTAATTCTTCTTCTCCCAGGACTCCAGATTATCTTACTATAGATTTTCTTCTTTCCCAAATGGCATGGAAGTTGAAGCCTAACAGAAGAAATGAGGACTTAACCTTTCCTTTTAATCTCCCTGTAAGTACAAAAAATGTCCTTATCTCTGGCTCTCGAAACACTTTCTTCTGTTTTTCTTTGGAGATGAAGAGCTACCAAAAAGTAGTCAACTTTACACATGAAATATGAAAATATTACTAAAGGATTTTTATGAAGGTAAAAAGTATCAACAAAAATACTGTGTCTTTTTTAAGATTTTGCCTTTCATGCTATTAGCTATTCTGAAGTAGCAAAGTCAGCCATGCAAGAAACATATCCTGTGGATTTCACACAGGGAGAGATGACTGAGGAACATATTGTCATTTAATGTGCTAAAGCATTTCTGCCTACAAAGTACTCTTCATTTTATTATTATTAAACTGATAAAATCCCTAAAAGAAACACGGTTTTTCATAATATGTGAATATCACTAATTTCAAATAATTATTTGCCAAAACATTCACCTCATAAAACTCCATCTACAAATAGTTACACTAGTGTGCATTGTCTTTCATTTTATCCACTGTATTCCCATGTTAGGTTTTCTTCCCCCTGCTGAGCAATTTTTTTCACCTTTTTCTTTTTAGACACCATCATCTAGTCCTAGCATGAGAGTTTAGCTCAATCAACTAGAACTATCAGATTTTGCAAGTTGACTGCCTTAAGGATGGCAGGTGATATTTTTCAGTCTAATTGGAGCACAGCAATGCAAGAAAGCTGAATCTGCCTATGGATCTGCTGAACTCATCTCTGTGCTAGGAGAGGAAGATTAAGGCTTAAACAGGACATTCACCTAGTAAACAGGTGTGCAACTCTATGACATTACAGTCAGCCACTAATTTGTTGTATTCCCTGTTTTCCAAAGATTATCCCCCACAGAGTTTATTGCAAGCAAATTTGCACGAGCTCCTTCAATTAAAATAAGCTGTGGTAGATTGTTCATTTGAATTGATGCTTTAAATGAACTTCCTGAGCTGACATCCAACTGGAAAGAAGCAAGGAAATTCTGGAGGAATTGTCAGCATTTCAACAGGGATGCAGAAGATGTTATCTCTATCTGCAAGCTTTAACTAGAAGCTTACTCCCAGCAGTGCCAGGGCTTTGTGCATGGCTTGTGCAGAAGACAACTGAAAACCTAGTGTGGTAGTTAAAACACTCCTTTAGAAGTGACAGTAGTAAGTCAGAATTTTCCAGCCTGAGCAGAGAACTGAACTTGATTTTTCCCTCTCCAATAGCCTTCTGGGACTCTTAGACAGCAGGGAAGCTGGATCTGAGCACTTTTATACGGTAAAGAAAATGCATACACTAGGGTTGTGATTCTACACAGCACCTTGGGCTCAAAACACCTAAAGATGAGGTACCCCAGTAGTTAAATTCTAGGATCTTAATATCTTTATTGTATCTGGTTTTTTAATCCCTAATTTTTTATTCTTCTGAATTTTCTGGATATTCCCAGAGAGGAGTGAAATGGAGAGAGAAAGATATCAGAAGAGAAAGGGCACAATCTTGCAAACATATGTTATGTCTGCAAGACATATGCTATGTGGTAAACACATAACTTCATCTAAAGAAGCTACTTCCTACTGTCTATAGGCAGCATTTCCCAGTGTTAATGACTATTCAGAACCCCCCTCTAACCACTACAGGCATTTATGCCTGTGACATACAGGTGGAGGTTTTCTAAATATTAAACTACTCAAATTCCATTACCATCTCAATGACAAGGATTTATTCACTGGTTTTCTGCAAGGACTTCAGCCACTGAACCAAGATACTTCTCAGGGTAAAGCAGAAGTTTTCAATGGACTCATGCTCTCAGATAAAGCTTAATATATTTTTTCTTACATAACAGACATAAAATGAAATAAAGTGCATTACTCTAAGAAGTTTCATCTCTGCAGACCATGACATTTCTTATATTTCTCAAAAGGAAAATTTCTTTCCAGTGGAGGATGTGAAAAGTGTATCTCCAATCACTGTACTTTAAATTGGATGAATGTCATACCAAATCATGAAAAAAATGGCACTGGAAGCAGATCACCCCCCTTTTTTATTTTTGGCAAGTTAAGGAGCACACAAAATGACACAGAAATACAGCAGAGGGTAAAGAGTTGAAACAGCAGTCCAAGAAGACTTGTGGATGTTGTTAGATGATCTGACCTACCCTCTTTAGACCTTCAATTCTTTGTGTTAACCTCTAAGCTTCCCTACTTCTGCTCTGGTTATAACATTCAAAAGGAAAACTTGTTCAAAAAAGGAAGAAAAATACCTTTGTACTTTTACATACATACATTTAATGGCAGTCATAGCCTACAGTCTCCTGTTGCTATTGTTAAAGCACAATATCTTTGATAGGGTATATAATATTTACAACTGATCCACATAAATACCTAAGATGTCCAAACAAAAAAAATTCAAGCTGGTAAAAGGATTCTTTGCTTAGATAAAACAGAAGGACTCAATCCTAGCAAATTTAATGTCAGTTATATAGTTATGTAACCTAGGATCACAAACACAAATAAGTTTAGGCTTCTAAATTTGGAATTTAGTTAACTACACCTAGAGTCCCGACCCTCAGCTATCACCTTTTGGTTGTGACCTTCAAGGCTCCCAGCACCTTCAGATTTCACACCTGTATGGCCATGAGGTGTCTCAGTTATTAGAGAAGTGGGTAATTCTCATTTGCTGTTACCTTACTGTTCCCTGTCCTTGTAGCTCCATGCTGGACAGGCCCGACCTGTTTGTACAAGCAGGATAACAGATGACAAGAGCAAGTCAGGAGCATTGACTGAACCTGCCAGTAGGTGTGCTCATACCAGCAAACTGGGCTTCTCCACATCAACCCTGAGAAAAAAACAGATGACAATTCTCAGGAGTAATGAGTACTAAAATGACTGAGATTTTGAATGGCAATTCTTACTTTACCAAAGTAAAATGAGAGTAAAGTATTTTGAAAATGCAAAGTAGGCTGATTATGCCACTGACCTTCCCTTTTTTGTGCACAAATCCCCCCAAAAAATGAGGTTTTCCAATTCTTTGGTGTCAATTCACTGTCAATAAATCACCTGAGAAAGAAAAGGTGAACATTTTATTCTTATGCTGTTCCTGTCTCAGACAATTTTATGGTATATTGGTTATTTTCACCCTGTCAGACACCTAGTATCAGTTTTGGTTGAAGTGCAAGAAACCTAAAAATTTCAAGGTGCACTTTTCTTCTTTCATATAGGTTTTTAAAAACAATGAAAAATGCATAGCAAAACTCTCTTTGGCTCATGTAAGTTCACTAAGAAACCAGAGGTGCTATGAATTAGTCCTTAGGGCCTAATATGCAAATATTGATGGTGCTGATAATCACTGGGCCCTATTTTTGTAATTGTCTTTACCTTCATTATCTTCTATTATCTCCCATAAGAAATCCATTTTCCACTATGATAGCTGATGTACGCAACACAGCACATATCAAGGGTTTAATGGTCTGCCTTTTGAACAATTTAATTTAATCTCCATTATGATTCTTAGGAAGGAGCAGAATATAATAAGAACATGACAATAGAACAGTCACTGATCATTTTCAGCCACTGAAACCTAACACAGAGACTAACTGGTCCCTTGATGCATGTCCACCTATCTAAGATGTACACACAACATATTCCATCATAAATATTCTCAGGTGGCTTCCTAGTTGTAGGATTAAGAAAATCTTTGCCTTAATTATGTTACAATGAAAAAACAATAGAGATTATGCAGAATTCTGTTCAAACTCTGTTGAGTCCTGCTGCAAAAAGATGGTATTCAAGTATTTAGGTTAATTCCCAAATGATAGCTTTGTAAAAAGGAGAGAGTAAATTATTATAATCTGCAAAGTAAACTTTATTATTCATGAATATTCTCCCTCCTTTCAAATACTTTTTTCTCTTATTCTTTTGCTATTTTTTTCTCAGCTGCTAAAATTACTGCCTAATCCACCCATGCACTTGCCTCTACAGGCCTTCTGTCCTGTACACTGTCTTTACAGAGATAAAGTGATTATGAACAAATAATTGAAAGTAATTGACAGGTCTTGCTCTGGCCTTACAGTGTTAGTCTGCTGCCACCTATAGATATATCACAACTTTTGCAAGTAGATGCGATGTATCATTGAAAAAGGTTGCAAGGGGAGCAGTACTGCTGCTATAGGGACCTTCTGTGGCAGCAAAGATTTGTGGCTGACTGCACTACTGGGAATACTGTGCAAAGTGTTATCAGTTCTCAGGTTGATAAATGAATCTGCCTACCATGTCAGTGGTAGGTACCACTAGGTAATAGCAGTGATAACGTGCAACAGGCAAAGACTAAATAAAAACAGAGAAAAAGGGGAAGAGGTCACGTTTTAGGGATGTGATTTTTGTTTTCTCTCTCAGAAACAGCAAGTTCACATTAAAGGTTATCCAACATACATTATTAACTGGGAACAGCAAAAGAGGACAGGACAGAAGAGGGAATGTGATAACAAAGGCTATGTGTCAAATTCTTCTTCATCTTCCTTTATGCTTTTGCTTATATCAACCCAAGACTACAAGTGCATCACAGGACTTTGAAAAATAAGGATTCTTGGATTTTGTTATATATTGTAGTTATTTTCTGATTAGAAAGTTTCTGACAGGACAAGTCTGACATCTTAAAAAAAATCACAATACTCAGAGTTTTTAATATTTATAAACATGAGATAATCAAGTCTTACTTTAATCCACTAAAGAATTCCATTAACAAGAATTAAAGCCAAAAATATGAAGCTGCTGACTAATCACTTCAAAATCCTCTATTTCAAGCAACCAGGAGATCACTTCATACTAACTTCTGGTAACATAAGTAAAAACATTCTTCGTGCTTATTTTGTGATTGGTAAAACACCACTGAAACTTGCAAGTAAAACACTTGCCTTTAGTCTAGGATTGGAGAAGAAAGCCAACACAGAGACTTTTCAGAGTTTTTTGGGGTTTTTCCTTTTAATCAAGAGTTCCTAAAGTTCATTTTTATTATTATTTTGAAGAAAGAAGAAAAAAAAAGCAGCAGAGTAAGAGCCATAATCGAAAACATAAATCCCATGCCACTCTGAATAGATGTGAATTCAGTAAGGGAATCTGTAATAAAACTGGTAACTGTAGATGTGGGATTTGGTGTTAGAACATATTGGGTACTGGAAAAACAGAAAAGCAAAGGAAGGCAAACATTTTCTAGAGATATACAGTACATTCCTGAGATAATATGTGACAAATTTCAACAAATAATAGCTAGAATGGTTAAAAAAAATAAAGCTTTCCAGACTTGGATTGATGATATTTTAAAAATAAAATTGTATGTGTAGATTCCTTGGAAACAGATATTATTGCATCAAGGAATTGCCTTTGTGTAAATCATTTTTAAGCATCTATTTAGCAATACCCTTCAGTCTGTTCAGTCCAGTTAAGTGGGGTACGATCACAATTGCAAACGTGAATAAATAGTGGCTATTACAAAAAAATCATCAGATTATTGATAATAAGACCTCTTCCTATGAATTTTGCCACCTGATACGTACTAGAACAAGCTGTAATAGTAGGATGAAAGTCTTAAAGAGCATGATAAAGATCTAAGGCAGAACACAGTAGCTGTAGGGTACTGTATTTCATTCCACATCTGCTGTTCCTAGTTCTTTTTGACATCCTATAATATTGAGAGCTGAGAAAAATAGAGCAATAACCCAAATGCAAATCATTTTGGGGCTGAAGAAGATTCATCCTCTTTAATTCATTTTTATTGCATGCAAATGACTCAACTTTAGCACACTGGCTTCTCTTTTTTTGTGACAACCAATCTTCCTTTTTCGAGTCAGTTATTTCCCTTGAATAATAAATATGGACTAGAGGTTAATAGCTGTATTGGAGCAGTGCACCTGAGACAATTGGTTCCCATGACAACCTAACTCATTTATTAATACATTTTACTTATTTTTCCCTTCTACTCCAAATGAATATATTAGCGATTAGAGAACCTTAAAATATCTTACAGAAAATTCTTGCAGACATGTCTTTCAGATAGGACATCACGGACTTTATACATAATCAATGATTTCTGTCACCTGAAAATTAATTTTAAAAATGGCCAAACATGTGCTACCCAGAAACTGTTTGGGGACCTCACTTTGACACCATTCATATTTTGAATTCAGAAGTTATTTATAAGGCAGATACGCCTTGTAAGTCTTCATATATTTTGGAAAACTATTTTATTTGTAAGTAAGAAGATAATGTCCTGGCT
Source organism: Pomatostomus ruficeps (assembly GCA_013400735.1). NCBI lineage: Eukaryota > Metazoa > Chordata > Aves > Passeriformes > Timaliidae > Pomatostomus > Pomatostomus ruficeps. The sequence continues at coordinate 11,973 of VYZT01033510.1, read as the reverse complement.
ATTTTTGCTGCAGACATACATTGAGTAAGCAAACAGAAAGTTCATCTGAGGAAAAGCAGCATCTCATACTTGGACCAAAATCATGGCACAATACTTAGCTGCTGGTAGAACTTTGGACTATTCCTGACTGCCACTGACTTCCTATGGTCTTTGAAATTGATCTAATTTCTGTACTGTGATAATTATTATAAGCTGTCATCCCAATAGTCATAGGCATCTTGAAATTTTACTTCACTGAGTTACATAGCCTGTTCCATAGCATGTGACTCCAGTGAAAGCGATTAGTGTTTCTAGAAAAAGTACTTGACAATGTTTTATGTGAAACCACTCTTTTTACCATGGTTTTCTACTTGTACATTTTTATCTTCTCTTTCATTTAAAATAAATAAGCCCAGAACCCTGGGAGTTTCAGCAAATACCACCACCTTACAGCTTTACACCCTCTAACCACAAATGTTATTCCTGTCCTGATGCATGCACACTGTATAAACTAATCACATGAATGGAATTTTCTTGAGTTTAAATAAAGGGATTTTTGTGTAAACAAACTCATCAGAAAGGCCTGAATGGCATTTTCTCTTGTCTTGTCTTCTCTTGCAAGGAATCCTTGCAAGAATGTAAGACTCTGCATCGTATTTTATTTTAGAAAGAAAATTATCCATCTGTAGAGATATTGTCCTGTATCCTGTAATAAAAGGGAATCAGCATCAATGAGGATACCTTGCACTCTACCTGTCTTTCTTTCTTTTCCCTCACTGGAAAGCAGGAAAGATGAAAAGCTCTATTCCAGTCTCAGTCTCCTCATTCATGAACTGCTATGTGTGCATGAACACAGTAGTGTTCATGCATATATGGCAGTGTTCGTGTCAGAAAACAAAGTGGTTATGGATTTGCTTCAATTTCCCCAAGTGAACATCATGTTCCATGCTGAAAGCAGCTTGGCTGTATTCATCTGTCTCTGGCCCTTTCACTTACTGCTTGGAGAAGAGGGAATGAGAGAGAGCCCATTGATTTCTTCCATGCCTTTCCTCCTCTTCCTACTATTTCCCTGTAGCCAGAACTGGAAATTCACTGCTCAAAGGGCTGAACTGCAATGGAGAAGGAGCATGCAAACCAGATCCTGCTGCAGTGTAATCAGCATATGCAAACATTGCCAAAGCATCCAAAAGGACACAGTGCCTCAGTCATTTCTCAGAGGTGCATCAAATCCTCTCAGGATAACATTAGGGTCTGTTCGAGTTTGGTGTGTCTCTGCCTTCTCTGGCGTCTCAGCAGCGGAAGAGGGACAGGCTGTAACTCCGGCCTTTATCTCAGTGTTTGTCTCATTTCCCTGTCCTGGGGACTTGAGCTTAAGACAGTCTTTCTAGACACAGATAAAACACAAATGTGAGAAGAAATGTGTCCCTGCTCAGAGAAACATGTGTAGGTGTCAGTGTGGCAATAGCTCAGCAGGGCTTTCACTCAGCTGGGCTTCATTGCAGAGGTGTTGCCTGTAATCAGGAGAGGGGGGCACTGGAAAAGCAGGAAAGTACCTCTTTTGGAAACTATACCTGACAGTGGTCACCTTGCTACCTAAAATATAGCCTATGTCACAAGAGGGCTATAAATTTAGTAGTATAGAGCTAGGACTGCAGTTGTTTATTCTGCTGAAAGAAAAGCAGAAGCAACACTTGTCCTCAGTTCTGGATAGATGAGTAGCACACAGTATAGCCATCCTGCACTGATGGGAGCTGTGGGCTTGCCAAAGCCACAACCTTCTACTGTGACAAAAAAGAGATAGCAATAACACAGAAGATTCCCAACTGCAGTTTTTGTAATGCACTGTGCATTTGGCAGAATTTAGTAAAAGAAAAAATTCCACAGTCTGCATATATCTAGCCTCAAAAGCATCCTTCCCTGCAGTACATAATATTCTTTCCCACTTCCACATCTGACTCATGCTCACAAATTCTCCAATGCTGTCACCGGTCATAACTCAAAGATTTTTTTCCTTCTATTTAAATAACAAGTCTGAATGAAACTGCAAAGATGGTGTTGCTGACACACTGGTAGTATTAATTGCAGTCAAAAGATTTGCTGGCACTTTCTGTATGATAAATTGGCATAATTGATTCTCCTATTTTCCATATTCTGCATCCTTGTTTTTACCACCTGTTCTTAACAGCAGCTCATTCTGGCCCTGATCCTGAGAGGAAGGCTCCCCTGGCTATTTCACTCATTGGTAGTTGTTTCCATAAATGCAGAACTTTATTTATGCTGAGTTTCTTATAGGACTGGGACCATTATTTTTGCCACAAAAACTAGTATTAGCATACATGCTCCATGTTTCTGCTTCTTTATTTCCTCCTGAATTCTCTGAATAGCGGAACATAGAGCTGATGGACACAAACTGGACATGTTGTTTGACTCTGGCCTGTTCCTGTTCAGATATCAATAGCAAATCAGTCTAACATTGCTTATCCTAAATACCCATCATCACCAACTGAAAGCTGGCCTTGGACTGTTAGCTCTCAATTTCTAGCTAATGTCTATCTCAAATACAACTGCACAGGAACAGTTCTGATGCAAACTCCTTGTGCCACCCTTATAATGTAAATCACTAAGTGGAGTAAGTGAAGGACAGTTCACAGCTGAGTGGCAATTATACTGTAACTCTTTGAAAAGACAGCTTAGGAAAGACTTTCCTATGCCCTCCTTTCAAAGAGTCTTTAAACCAAAAGAGTGGCGTATTTTTATTTCAACAGATTGCTTTTCAGGTCTCACATTGCAGGGTGCTCATTCACTCAGGTTCACTATGATACTGTGTCTGCACATAGACTACTACATAGAGGGCTGATTTTCAGACCTTTAAATTGTCTAAATTTTTGTGTCCCTCTTGTCTGTTACTACTTTTAAACAGTTCAATTAAAATTTAAACTAAATATAGGAAATCTAAAAATAATCTGCCACATAAAAGAAAAATAAAATGCCATAGGAAACAACAAAAAGTATTTGGAAATACTTCAGAGATAAAACTAAGCAAAGGAAGTTCAAAAGCCTGCAAGAGGAAGTTTTGCCATACCAGATGTTTACCAGTCCTATGAATTCTGTCTTGCAATTTCAACAGGATGAGTTTCAGCCTGCACAGTGGTTCGCCACGATATGAAGTCTGGGCAAAAGGGGCAGCAGAGAAGAGTGTTGATAACTCATAAGGCCACAGTCTTTTGCAGTCATTCATGACTGTCTCTCAAACAATTTGGTCTAGTGAATGAGTGTCTTTTCAAAGATACACAAAGACCACATTTACATTTCTAGGTTTGTTAGCATTTTTATTCTGTATTGTCCTAGATAAATTCTACATTTCTGCAATTTTTTTCCTTCATTTACATGTCTTTAAACATAACTTCTCTTAACCATTCCTTGATATGTTTTCAGCTGGAGACACTATTAGCCATCATTTATCTCCAAGACACCTGGTTTAAGTCAAAGTCCTGACTAAAACAATATTATTGCATTTTTTTCCTTTTAGAAAAACAAACCTTTTTTCAGGCAAACTTAACAGTTGTAGAAAATATTTTTTTTTACTGCTCATCTCTTCCATAGATGATGGGAAAGATCCAATCTATTTTTTCAGGACTCAGGTAAAATTTTCACTGTAAAACTGGACTGGATTCAGTCATTTGGAGAGATGGTCATTGCAAGAAAAGCAGTACTGGAATTCCCTTGGAATATCTTATTTACCTCTGATGTTCATCAGTGTTACCCACTCACATTGCAGTCAAGTTGTTTTTTTCAGTCACTGGTGGAATGATCACAGAAAAGTGCAGGTACCAGGAAAGTATAACAATCTTTATATAGTTTGGAAAATAAAATTTGAAAAATTTGTACATCTACATCAATGCATGTCATTTTACTTCCACATAAATCAGAGAGAAGCATTTAGGCAGAGAGAGTTCTTCATGACGCAAAATTGTTCAGTGAAACCAGCAAGGAGTCTCCATGAAAAACCAAACCTAGCATTGACATGGATTACCCGTCATCTAGGAGTACACAACACCTAGAAGAATGCTGTGTGAGCAAAGGAGTGGAATCCTATTAAATATCTGCACTTATGCTATGAGATTTGTAAAAGCATCTGGAGTAGAGAAAATATACTAATGATAGTTGTGCATTAACAGTATAAAATGGTGAAAATCAAGTCTGACTTTAAAATGCGACATCACTGCCTTCTGACATGTCACAGAATAACCTAGAGAATGACTTGCATGGTACCTGTCATCTGCTGGGCAATCTCAATTTACTAGTTTCATGCTGTTTTATATGCAGAACCAAAAAACCCAAACTTGCCTAAAATACTGTCTCTGGTAGAAAATATGGTCTTAAGAGAGTAATAGTTTGCTAGTGATAAGATAAGCCAGCATGCTTATTTTCCAATTTTAAACCAAGTCATTTATATAGAAATAGGAAGAAAAGAAAGTTTTGTTATTTCAGAATAAATTCATTCTCCTGTCTCTATTGGTACATAAAATAGAAATTGGAGAGTAGTATTTTTTCAAACTATCCCTAGTCTCTGAGACAACAACCCATTAACCATGCAGCTCACCATAAATGTATTGCAAAACTGACATTTTCATGAATTATAGCAGTCTTTCAAGTAGCAAGAAGTAAAGTTGCAGCAATTTTCCATGTCTTTAATTTTACTGTCAAAAGGTATATAAGGGCTATGTCCTGGAACTGATGCATTTCCAGCAGAAAAATTAAATTTCATATATTAATAGGTAAAAAGAGGGGCTTTGCTGGTATAATTTTAATCTAATTATTAACTCAGGGAAAGCTTTTGTGAATCTGAATTTAACATTAGAATATACTGCACAATGATATTAATGGTCTACATGCTGTCTAGATTGTAGTATTGATAGAATTGTATTTCTTTCAGAAAGTAGATTTACGTTCTTACAATAAGAAAGAATGGGAGAGATGAGGAGAAGAGTTATTTTTAAGCATAGCAACACTTTAGTTTCTCTGCCAGGGGACAATTTATTTCAGCTTTTTCATCTTTCTTTGCTGCTATTGTTACAATGAATGAGTGAACTTAATTAGCACTGCAAGGAAACGGCTATGTTCCCACAGCTCTCTAAATGGGAAAAATATTTAAAGAACATGGAGCAGAAAGAGAACACAAAATTTTTGGAAACAACAAAAGAACTGCATAAGCTTTAGTCTCCTTACTGAAAACACAGTTGTATATAACATCTCCAAAGTACAGTCTCAGAAATGTCTGAGATTTTCCTAAAAAATTACAGTTGACAACCTTCTGCATATATTACACTCATTAAAAAGTGTCTAGATAAATGAATAAAGTAATCACTCCATTCTAAATTAAAAAAAAATTAACTTTATACACAATGACATGACTGGACTTATATTGACTGGACTCTTTATCCTATGCATTAATGCTCACATCTAAGAGGGAATATATTATGGACTCCTGATTATTATGAATTAAAACCAGGGTCAAGCTAAAGCAGCTTCTGAAAAAATCAGGAAATTTAATGTCTTTCCTTAGATCTACTTTCAATATGACTGTGCAACAGGTTCTGAAGAAACTAGAGTTCTTTCCATTTATTTTAGAATTATACCAGGCAATTCAGGTTGTAGATTCCCATCTACAGAAGAGAGGTAGCACTTTTTCTCTAAAACTTGTCTGTTCTTTTGGTTTAATATTTTAATCACTTTGATACAGGACGAAATGTTGTGTCTGTTGAGGAACTACATTACTCCACTGGGGCCTCACAAAATCTACTCCTACCAATGGAAAGGACCCCTCTATACCATATGACACCACATCTAACAGTGGAGCCTCAACCCACTTGACACCATAAAAAGAAATATGAAGATGGATTTTGGAGCATCAGGATTGAAAATGTTTCTAAGTGAAATAAAAACATGACAAAACTATGAAGCCCTCATTCACGTTCTTGTAAATGTGAAAAATTTAGCTGATGTATACACATATATACGTATAGATATATATATTTGACAATTTTCTATCTGGTACTCTGCAAGAATAATGAAATATTTACCTGACAGCAACAACTATAACAAAAATCCCTCCATGAATTGGCTTGGAAGGCTTCCAGAACCACACAGCAAATATTTTGTTGCGGTTTTGTTTTATATTCTCTTTATGTCATGTCAATGTCATATCTCAGAGGGAAGTGTTCAGAGTTATCTTTAAATAAGTGACTTTCTTTTCAAATACTTGTGGCACACAGTAGAGAGCTCATTTTAAGCACCTGATCATGGGTCTTCCCTAGACAAATGATTTGATGGCAAGAAACAGTGATGATGGCGCTGTTGATGAAAATAGGGCTGGTATAAATGTCGTCTGTTATACAAACAGTAAATTATAACTGTAAAATTCTGCTTATGATCAGAAAAAAACATATGCTAGAAGCAAAGTAATATGTGTAAAAACATATGTCAGCCTTTGTGGTGGAAGACAAATGCCACAAAAGGACACAGGCACAACTTCTGGCCATGTCCATACTACGAGAAGCTGACCATGACTAAATGATGTAATATCAGTATAATCATCCTGATGGCTGCAATGAGGAAAGTCATTACCTGTAAAGTGAAGTTGAGGAAACCTAATAAAATCTAATTCCTTGTACATTCTGTAATCTTCCCTAAATAGTATTATAATGCCATGTCCAATTCGCACTCTCTTCTCACATATTTAAACAGAACAGGTAGTGACACATGTTCTCTTTTCAAATGAAACAGCTCAATGGCTGTCCTTATTTTGCATTCAAAAGTAAATGTCCAGTTCTTAATGAAAAGGTTGTTCTTAGCTGACATATTTTCTTCTTTGGAAAAGGAACTCAACCAGTCTCTTTCGGTATGGACTCAGTTTATATCTCTTCTAACATTACTGTAATTTTCATGCTGTTATAAGGCAGGTAACATGACAATATTCAACTCATCAATGTTGCCATTACCTTCAGGCCTCATTATTGCTCAGATATGATTTTAAATTTCCCAAACCATCCCGTCATGCCTTTTCCAAACCTTCTCTGCCGCTGCCCTTCTGCCCTGAGCATGAGGAAGGTCCATCTTCCAACAGGCCCCAAACATGTTAGCACACCAAAGGCAATCACCTTCATCTATGTTTAACTGCTGCTTTTTCTCCTCCACAAGAACCTAGCTGCACTGGTCTGTCCCTCCTTAACTTCCAGTGAGGGCATTTATAATATTTTAATGACCTCTTCTGCTCAAGCAGTGAATATGCTGCTCTGTTACAAATCCAACACACTGTCTTCTATCCAAACTTTCAGAGGATTTCTACTTATAAAAGTCAGCCATCAAACATTTCTAGTGCTGTTCAGCAAGTTTTTTTTTTTCAGGGAAATGCCTCTATTTTGGTTAGTTTCAAATAGTTATGAACATCACACACTGGTCTGAGAGATTAAATAGATTCAGGTGAATAACTAATTAAAAAATGTATAGGCTGTTACTGTTTTCTCCTATAATGAACTACTGAGGTATTAATTTACTCACTGTCTTGTAATTTCATTTCTCATAAGCTATAATGTCATTGCCATTAATAGATGCACAAAGAAATGACAGGTGGTGTTGTGGTTTTAGTAGTGGGGAGGGGGCCATAAAGATGGCTCCTGTGCAAAGCTTCTGGAATTCTTCACCATTTCCAGAAGAGCCAATCTCTGATGGCTCTGAAGATGATGGACATGCCACTGGCC
>VYZT01033483.1:26369-70196 GCA_013400735.1 Pomatostomus ruficeps | reverse complement strand
ATATATATATATATAAATATAACTGGTATCAGGGTTTTTTTTTGCTTGAGTTATATCCAACAAAAAAACTTAAAAAGCTGAATGCATTTTCATTTTGGCTTGAGATAACTATCTAGCTGCCCTTATACTTTAGCCTTGTCACATTATACTGTTGATTTTGAAAGCCCTCATAGCAAATTTTTATTTATTTTGGCATTGACACAATTTCATTGTTGATGTACCTGCACTACAAACAAATACATTTTATGACATAATACATGTGCTGTGACTGACAGAATATATATGTCAACACTGCTTTGCCATGAAAGAGTGCCCAGCTAAAGCAGAGGATGGGGATGAGACCTGGATGACAAAAAGCAGACAGTTCTATCTCTTGTCCAAATCACTCTCTGTTCTCAAATTACTGGCAGGCAAAGACATATTTGTTGATGCCAAATTATATTACAGCCATCAGCAATAATTAAATGCAAGGACAATGCCACAATATGTGGCATTACAGCAACTGACAATGTCAGTTGACAAATGAAACACGAAAATTATGAGAGGCTGCCAAAATTGAATTATATTAGTATTTAAACTTAATTGGGCTGGTTATGCTGAAAGGAAAAATATGGAGAACAAAGTCTGTACAAGCAGGTGGGAAAGCTGGAGTCCTGCAACGTTAAAGCCCAGGCTCCCAAGGTAACGGGCATTTGTGAATGTCTCAGCACAGTCACAGAAGACACCTGACATAAGTACAAGGCAGATGTAACTTAACGATGGTGTTTATTTCCACAAATAAACTCTTGTTGCCATCAAAAGCTAGCAACGGTTGTCTTGTTTTCCAGAACACAACCAAAGGTCCAATTCCCAAGGAACACAGACAGGAACACACAGGATACCTTGGCCAACTTCACCTGCAAGGCACTGGGCAGGAGAACAAATGAACAGGAAAACCAGTGCAGGAGGTGGAAGTGGGGAGGGCAGGGAATGAAGGACAAAGCAGTTTTTCTTGTGCAAGTAACTCCACCTTACAGCCTGCTCCTACCCTCACAACAGCTACGTGTTGCAGCCATGATGTTCCGCCATCTGTCCCCTGGCTGCAAGTCTCAAGTGCAACACACACCAGGTATACATTTAAACCATGAATGGCCTACAGGGTTTGGATAGGGAGTCTAAGTAAAAGTGTTTACATCTTTATGAAGCTCATAGATATCTGCTTCACAGAATGACAGGGAAATCCACATCACCTATTCGAAGATGATTCTTCATGCTGAATTGGCACATGTACCCACAATGGAAATAAATCCCTCAGAATAATCAACGAGTCTGGACTTGTTTTGTGGTGCTTTAGGTAAGGAATTAAGTTTTTCACTGGGGCACACATCTTTGCACATTGGTTAGTTCGTATGATTCTTATTTCACTCAATGTTTTCCACAGTATTTCCTAATGAGAAGAGGTGCAGACGCTGCTCTATCTGTCAATAATCAATCTGACATAATTTTTCTGGCAAGAGATTTACATCAAACAGTCAACTTTAATCTAATTCAGAACATGCTTTTATCATGTCACGTCTCAGACCAATTGAATTCATTATCCTACCGAGTTAAATATGGCAATTTTAACTGCTAAAATATTAACATTACAGTGAACTTCAGTTAACCCAAGGGACACATTATCATCTTGACCAACTACAGCTTCATGGTAATTTCTCTTTGGTGTAACACACATATGATGATCTTCTAGAAATTTCCTGAAAAACAATATCCTGCTATCTGTGCCCTTGTCGATACAGAAGACTTTTTCACACAGGAGTTACATCCGTGTCAGACCCATCTCATACTGCCATTATAAAACTCACAGTTTGTGCTTTTGCATAGCTCCAGCAATATTGCTGTTAACTTTTGACAAGCTTTCCAAAAACTCACTCTTGTTAGGTGCTACCCATAGCACAAAGCATCTCTCTGAATAGTTCAGGAATAGAACTCTCACAGGTTTCTACTGACAGTCTGCCCCTACAAGCACAACATGCTCCCATGTTGCTTTTGGGATTTTTTTTCCCAGGATTTCCATTTCCTTCATTTAAGTTTTCTGCCCACAGACATCTTTTAGGGCTCTTTTGTTTATTGAATCCTGAAGTGTTAACACTGAATAGCATTGGGATCTGCTAACATCTATCCCCTTTAAATAGTTAAGCCATTTAATAGCCATATTCTATACTGTGTACTCACAGCACCAAATAGTACCAGAAAAAATAAAAGCTATACTGTACAGGAAACAGCAGGGAACTTAAGCCTTAGATCTTTTTTTTTTTTCATTTTGGAAAATGAAGATCCCAAATACAACTCTCAGCATTCTCCAGACAGAGTAACACCAAGTCTGCTGCAGTTTAGGCACCACATAAGACTTTGCTTTGTAGAGAAACATCATAGAAGATTCAGCTCCAGGATAATCAATCAAAAATGAACTCTGATACTGACAGGTTGCTAAGTTACTAAGACCATATATATATCAAAAATGTTTAGACAACATTTTTCTTTTGATTGAGTAGTAGTTCTTGCTTTGACAAGAAAAAAAAATCAGACAAGTTGTTGAAACAGATGCCAAAGATTTTATACAAGGAATGTCATGGCTGCTTTCTCTTTGTGCATTAACATTGTAGTAAAGCTACATGCATAAACAGCACACAGGGCACAGCCTACAAACCAAGAACACATTGCTCACCCATTAAAAAAATAAAGAATACTTTGAAGCACAGAATTATGCTAGATGTACAGAATGTCTTTTAAGAGAGGATTTCTACCTACTCCTGCCCTTACTTGGACAACTGTCAGTTTATGGCAGACTTTTGCTTACAAAAACATAAGACAGTCTGCAGTAAACTTGGCCAGTACTGAAGGTGTCCTGGAACATCTTCTAATTCTACTTCCTTGTGTAGGCTGGATGTAGTTGTGAAGGGACAATCACTTTGTGAGCATGTTCTTTCAGAGGCAAAGTGAGAACTGCTTGTTACAAAGAAATTCGGTACGCTTGTTCAGAAGACAAAGTTCTTTATAGCAGTTAATTTAATAATACAGTCTTAAAACAGGGTGTTGGGCACTCATCTACACAAGAGCACATTTAATAAGCTGGGGAAAAAATACCACAGTTCCAGGACACTGCATTAAACTCCAGCCACTCCAAGAGGAGGCAACTCTCATGTGGTGAAAGAATTCTTGTCTATGTAAGCCAAGAAGGGAGAATTTTAGGCAGTTTAACCCACAATGGTCTCTTACTTCTTATAAATGGAACTACAAATCCACAGTACATGACAGTATAAGTTAGGTTAAGTGGTGCTTTTCGTAATAAAATCAGTGAATTCATTGCAGTCATTTCATAAAAGGATGAAGTCCAGTGAGTGCCATTTGCTAGGAGCAAAGAAGAAAGGTTTCCATTTTCAAGGCTGATTTGTAAGTTCATACTATGAGAAGAAAGTAAGTCAAATCTGTGCAGTTTCTATGCAACCTTATCTGAGAACATAGACACTTCAGAGACTACAGGATCACTTAAAAATGGGGGAAAAGGAAAGTCATCACAACCCAAGCAACTCAAACTTCGTATCTCAGAACTGCCTACAAAACTTGTTCTCTTGTTCTGCTCTGGACAAAACTTTTAACTGCAATGATCTTGCAGAGAAACTTGAAGAAAACCTGAGTACATGAACACATTGTCAGGGAGAGCAAGGCCCTGCTACCTTTTGATCTGGTATTGAAGTTGAAATGGCAAAATCAGAATGCTTTGCCTCGTGCCATAGGATTTGCTTTACCTTTCAGAGCTCTACCAGTCCCTGCCAGGGAGTCAGTGTCAACTTGATACCTCTTGCACTGCAAGACCATTGCTCGTATCACAGTTCAAACAAACTTGCTAATAAATCTGGGTTTAATCTTGCATGGCCAGAAAGGCAGCACCTCCAGATGTAGAGTTGATTGAATTACCAGGTGTAATTCATAAATCAACATTGGAGATTCCTGGCAGCACAGAGTCCACACCTTCCTCACAGGACATCACCATCAGCAAGACATTCCAAAAGAAGAATTAGAAGGCCATAATTCTGATCCAATACAGTAAGGAACAACACCATCCATCATTTGAACTAGGAATACTCAAAGCTTCATTATTCAACCATACTCTTAATATACTAAATTATACATAGTTGATATATATATATTTTCTTTTTTTATTGGAATAAAATACACTGGATTTTGGTTTGCTCATTTACAAGGGAGCTCCCTCCCTTTCCCAGTTAATTTGAAATTAAAACCTAGAGGCTGAACATAAGCCCATTCCCAGTGTTCCAAGATGGATATAACACGAGAGGAGGCCAGAAACTGGAAACATGCACTCTGGCTGCAACAGGTTAGAAGGTGAAAGGGAGACTAGATATTTTCATTTGTAACCCTGAGAACATAAGGAATTGCAAAGATCTGGAGAGGAGCCTGGGGTTAAAGGTCGCCAGGCTTTTTATTGCAGTTAAAGCAAACTCGGACTGGGTGATCCCATCCACGAGAGGGAACCGCTCTGCGGTCATGTGAGCACTCGTCACAGAATCCCTGGCCACAGGCCCGACAGTGGTGCTTGGAGAGTTTGATACTGAATTCCTTCCGGCAGTTGTGGCAGTGCAGGATTTCATGATCTGGTACCCAGTATGCAGGTCGGGCAGCATCTTTTACCAGACCTGAGGAGGAAGTGAGGTGGGGGGATGAGAAAGAGGGAGAACAAAGTAATCTGTGAACAACAATGTACTCCAGTGAAGGCAACACACACACTACAAATCATACCACTGCCACTTAGGGGGAGGTGACCTACTGACAGAATCCCTCAGTGTAATGAGTAGCCATTTAAGGCATTCTACCATTCTCCCACGTTCTGCCTCTCTTCAAAGGGTAAACTGTGTCTCTTTTAATAGTGGCATATTGCCTTACTCAGACTCTTCCAGAGGTTAAGGTTGCTTTTCCCTACCTTCAGTTTCAGCAGTGGCCAAAACAAACCCCAAATCACCAAACCAAATATTCAGAAATGCACGTACTGTCTGAACTGAGAAAGGGATTATTCTGCCCTTCATTGAGTCAGAGAGCAAACAGCCACAAAGGTGATGGCCGGACATGCTGTAAGCAAAGCAGCTGAACAATGATCTGCACAGTGAGTAGGAAGTCATGTCCATCAACAGAAGATTCAAATGTGAAATGTTTGCTGACATACCTAAACTGCCACCCAGCACACGAAAGAGCAGCAGCTGTTCCCTATACTAAGCTCACAATTAAAGATCACACTACTGATTACCTCCCCATCATTAGCAACCTGGACAGCTTCAAATTCTCAGCCCTCCCCTCAGAAGTACCAAGTGCCAGCAGTATCCATGAACACACTTAAAAGGCACTCAGCTTCTCTGGAAGAAAACCAAACCTGATAAAATGCTTCCTAATTGGCCAATCTTTAGGGAACTCCAAATGGCAGGTCACTGCAGTGAATGTATCAGGGGAGCACGAATTACTCACAGCTTGGTGCACAGTTTTGCATAATAGGGTGAAAAGAGAAAGTGTGATCTGCAGAAACAACATGCTGAAAATCAAGAGGAAACATCAAGCAGAAAAAGTCCAGAGGGCTGTAGAACTCTCAACGAACAGTGGTATCATAGCAGAGGTGCCAGCCTGTTACACAAACTCTTGAAGTTTAATAACAAGTTTTGCTCTTGGAAAACAAAAATGCCTTTAGACAAAAAAATCCATCAGAACAGAACGGAACTCACCTAAGGGAATGTCCATGGCTGTCACCACCGCTCCAAGTGTGTTTTGCACAGCTTCCCCCACCTTCCTGGCAATAAGCGTCCCCCCTTCCTCATCAGAAGGCAGCTCAGCCACATCTGCATGACACAAGAGTGAAGGGCTCAACACCTAAGTTCACCACCATTTCTGCCAAGTTTCAGTTAATTTACATTAACAAAACCAGCAGCAAACCCAAAAGGCAGGTTGGAATCTCTCCTCAGCCTTTCTTGCCCCATCCACGATCTTGGATTGCGGAGTGTTCATTTTAGCAATAATGGACAGAACATATAGTCTGCTGTAACAGCAGCATCCCTGCTGTGATGTTAGCAACAGACCATCAGCAGTTGCTAGGAAAACAATGTAAAGATACGATCAGAAAATAATTTTATCAGCAGGTCAGGTATCTGGTAGGGTCATCTTTCTTCCAAAAGGCATTAAGCTCTTCAGCTTCCTTACCAAAAACTGTTTGGAAACCCAGTGTGAACAACACCGTCTGCACCCATTGGGAATGGTCGTGATCCAGAAATCAGAGACAAAGACTTCAGGCTATTGCCCATGGCTAGTTCTGTCCCAATCAACTCAAGATTACCTAACTGGATGCCCCTGTTGTCATAGCAGTTGTCACACACACGCACTGGTGCTGGCCCCCAGCCTCGCTCAGGCACTGGACGGGTCTTGGAAGAGCAGCCATCACAGAAGCCCTCTCCACAGGCCCGGCAGTGATGCTTTGTGTCGTTATCTTTGAAAGGCGTGTTGCACTTCTTACAACTCTAATCAGAACACAGAAAGAAAAACTGTTAGTTTGAGCTTCCTTAAGTGAGAAATAGAAAGCAGAAGCCAAGGATGGCAAGTCTCAGATGGAAATTGTGAAAAAGACAGTTCCACACAAGACTTGGGTGCTACCAGCCCCATAACTTTACCCCAGGGCAGTAATTCAGAATGGTAGTTGTACAGCGCTTAAGCCAATATATTGCTATGATCCCTTCATTCACAGTCACAAATAAACACAGCCACATCATGCAGGGCTGAACAATGGATGTTTGACCTTTGTGTGGGGTAAGAATTCAGAAGGCAGTTTTTATTGAAGAAGAATCTCTTTCTGGCGAGACACAGAGAATACTTTACTAGCTGAACTGTTTGGGCCAGCTTTTTGCATGTAGTATGAAACCAGAGTTTAATCTCTGCACCTACAGAAATAGTACTATCAACTGCAATAACCAAATTTAAGATGTTGATTCTTTTCTCTGAAAAACAAGTTCATGCAAGCCAGGATTTTCTGTGATATTGCTGGGAGAGTAGCTCACAAAGAGCAGGGAGAAACAGTCTCTCTATCAGAGCTGGGCCAAGTCTCTGTTCATACTTTCTCTGGTTAGGTCAAGAACGGGAAGAGGAGAAACACTTCAGTTTTCTCAAAATTGTAGGAGTAGGGATTGCTGCAGTAAAACAAGAAGCATTTGGAATCTGAAAAGTATTCTGTTACTTAAAGAGTAAGGAAAAGGGGTTCTAGCTATGCAAAGCCTTTCTCTACAGCAGCTGCTGTTTACCAGAATCTGAGAGTTGGGTCTCCAGTATGCTGGGGCAATCTGGTCTGTCAACCAGGAAGTCACAGCTTTTGTGGGTCCCAGGCTAAGTTCAGATACTGATTGAGCCATGAAATTCATGCCATCCAACAAACGCTGGGCTGCATTGTTGTTGTCTTTCAGAAATCCATCAGTCTGGAATGAAACAGATATTCATTTGAGAATAAAAAGAGGGAAACCTCTTTTTTTTTTTTTTTTTTTTAGATGAAGATGGCTCTGCAACCCATTGATCCTGTTAAACTGGAGGGCAAGCAGGAGAAAAAGATTCACCAGCCCTGCTTTGAAAGACAGAAGTAGGTTGGCAACTTAGCCATTTCAAGACAGCCAAAAGATGTCTGAGGGCCCTTGCAAAGGTTCTCTCGAACAGCAGGGACCAGTTTAATAGAAGGCAATCTATTTTCTCCATGAACATTCAGAAGAACCAAATTAGCACGTGCATGGCTGCATACATACACAAAGACTATCCAGCAAAGCAGACTTACCCCTGGCCAGACATGCTCAATTTCTGTCCTCACTACCGTGTTCACGGGATCTTGGTTGCCAAACCAGTACTGCCGGCTGCGGTACACTACCCCACAGTTGGGGCACTCAATCACGTATCTGCACAAGAGGAGGCCAGGTTACCTCTCCGGCAAGCCCCACACACCGGGCAGCGCAGGGACCGCAGGGAGCACAGCGATCGCAGCTGCACTACTCACCCGGACCAGGCATACTTGGCAAGGCCCAGCCACGGGGAATCAGTGGAAGCAGAGGTTTTTGGCACCACGCTGACCTCCATCCCTCGTTCATAACAGGCCTACAGCACAAAGACTCAATTAAAACTACATTCTTGGGAATCCAAATCTACATCTGGCTGCTGTTTGGCCACATAAAGCATATAATTAGCATACAGAGGTCTTCACAGCAAAGGAGCACTCATCAGAACTCATTTAAAAACAAAGCAAAACCAAACCCACTATCAATAATGACATCAGGGAAGTATTTCTACATCAATAAAGACCATGATGGTAGCCAAAAATTTTCCTGTCTCCTGCACACATTCTTCATAAAAATTGGCTAATACCAAGTACTGGGCATAAGCAAATAAGAGTAACCATGTCAAATATGTAAAATGTCAACATTACCCAGGTTAAGAGCAGCTGACTTCACAATTTAGCTAGAAAATGACACATAGCACACAGAGGTGATGAATTCTACAAGCAAACACAAGTCAAATAAGGCTCAATTTTTATTGTCTAGGCTATGAGCACCTCTGACATTAAAAAAGGAAGAAAACAGGCACATGCCTGTGATATTCCTCATTTAGTGGGTCATCCTTTCCTTCTTCATTCTTCAGACCTTATCCTTGTATCGCTACTCACCTTGCAAGTGTAGACTCTGTTATCGTATTGGTGAGAATATCTGCATCGACTTTTGGATTCATGAGGGACTCCTTCCTTTGCATGGTTCATGCTCTTCTTACAGCCACACCTGAGTATGCAAGAGCAAACCATGAGTTTTTGCTTTTAGACCCAGGACAGATGTCACCAAGATTTCATTTTTACTGCTATCTTGCCTTTGTATAGATGTTGTGTCCTCAAATCATTTTCATAACTGTACATACAGCAATGACATAATTTATTATTGAAAGGCAGGCTCTTCAGAAGGAGCTGTAGCAACTGTTTCACATACAATGCCGCACCACACAACAGTTCACTGCAGAAAATGCTCAGCATCAGGAAAGAAGCATGTAACCAGCCACAACATCATGCTGCTATATAGCTCCCAGACTCAGAGCACTGACTGCCATCTACTGTCCTTCCAGGCTCAATCTTTGGGCTCTTTCCAGAGATCTACAAGCCAAGATCTAATCAAATATGGAGCTCCACCTAGACCTTGTCATTGAATACAGGCCCACTTCATGATGTATGCTTTAGGATTGTTTATACTGTTTAGGCAATAAAAAGGTCAGTAAATAAACACTGTAAGAAATTTCAGGGGATTTATTTAGACACTCCTTTCTTCCTGCCCTGCTTGCATTTGGAAAAAGATACGGGCAGCACAGGTTTGTAGCCATGCACAAAACCAGAGTGGGCAAAAACCATGCATCCAGCTGGGATGCGGCAATAGTGGTTGTCCAATTCACATAAGAATTCACGTAAGAGTTGAATTTCAAGCTAATTCTGCCTGGAATACTAGCTGAGGATAGACAATGTCAGGTGTCAAGATGTCACAGAAACTTTATGTTCTGTGGCTGCAGGTCAGGGCAGCACTATCCTCTAAAAGCATGGAGAACCATGTCTCATCTACTCACCCACAGCTGAGGCACACAGAGGAGCATGTGAAATATTCATCTGGAAAGAAAGAGCTGTGAGCCATCTGGTCATCAGGGATCTCCCCACTGAACCGGTCACTTAGAGCCTGTCAAACAAAAAAGAATGAACTGGAAAGGGATTAAGGGCAACGAAGACATTTTGCAAGAAAAAGCATGGATTCCTCTACTGGGGGGAGAGGCGGAGAGGGTACACAGCTAAAAAATACTGTCTTACTAGCCTGGAAACCAAAACAAGGATTGGAAACCAACCAAGAAGACAATCTTGCACTTGTATGGAAGTGACCTGAATACTTGTAAGATACTCTTTTTCTCTGCTCTCGTCTCCTCCTGTTCCTACTTTGAATTTTGTGTAGAAATGGGTGATAGAAGATTGCATTCACTCTGTGCATCCAATCCATGCTCAAAATAGCAGGGTTCTTGCTAAAAGGGCTTTGCGTTCTGGAAACCTCTGAAAAGAAACTCAGAGGATCATTTCTCATAGTTCGTGAGAACACATTCTTTGTCTCTCAGCTCAAAAAGTGCTGCCCTGGGCTTTCCTCCGGCCACTTGAACAACTGCTCTTCTCTGGCGAAATGGCAAAACTGTGACAAAGGGATTTGTACCCTTTCCTAGGAACATCCATTCTCAGGTTAAATCAGTCCTTAGCCTTTGCACACTTAACTTTTTCAGCTCTTTCAGGTGTTATGTTTAGGGGGGAAAAAAAGCACTAGAACAAAGCAAATGGTTACAGTTTTTCTTGATGGAGATCTGAAGGCATGAGATCTAGCTGAAACTCTTCCTCCAGCTGAGGTTAATATAGTGGCTGCCTGCCCTTCTCTTCCCCCCTCTCCCCTCACAGGGTTGGGGTGGGTGGCGTGGGTGCATCTTTGCTGTCTAACAAGGGTTGACTGCATGCGCACACACAGACGTGTGTATACTTCTTTCATCACAGCTTCCTTCAGGTAAGTCCTCTATTTAAACATTTTATTTCACAAAATTTCAAGGAAACTTACTTTACATTTTCTTTTAAGCTTGCCTGATACTGGCCAATGAATTCAAAAGTTAGAGGATGTGGACAGAGATCTCTAGCAAGTCTTGTGTCCTCAGTAAGTGAAGCAAAAGAAGTTAATTTGTAGTCAGTAGTAATCTGAACACAGCAAACACTCTACTGGACATGAATTTAAGTATACTAGCACCTATACCTGAAACCAGGTTACTTGATTACGGCAATAACGTCCTAGAAGTTAAACTAAAATTAACAAGTTCAACTGTTTTTCCCCTTGCTGCCTGTCTTCTCCCTAATGCAAAGAATTGTGTACATGCCATCCTGACACTTCCCTCTGTGCTTCAGCTACCACTAATGCAGAGCAGCCAGAATTATCTGTTCCAACAGCTGTGACTAACACCAGAAAAGACTGCTAACACTACCTTCTTCTGCAGATATGCCCCAGCTCGGCCTGCCCCTCCCCAGTGACAGCTGTGCTCTTCAGGCCAAAGAAAATATGATGTTAATCGGGCAGTGGTACGAGGAAACTTGTAGGAAAGACTGCAAATTTAAAGACACAAAAATGCCTCTGACATCCTAGCAAAGTGAACTGTCAAAGAAAATCACTCGCTCTGAAGTAATACATCATTTGGCTCGATCCCATCCTGTTCCTTAGCTACCAGCACAACTTCTTCCTCCTTTCTGCCTCTGAGCCCCTGGGTTACACTATTCAGAGCTGGGTTTTGCCAGCTATTAACTCCCTCCCCGTCTCTTGCACTTTTTCCTCTTGTGCTGAGGCCATCTTTAGGAATTTTATAAAAAACACTTTCTAAGGTCTCTCTTTGTAAATCACTGTCTTTAAGTGCTTGTCACTCACAGCATCAGTTACTTTTTTCTTCCTCAGTTTTATGATTTTGGTCAGTTTGGCTCTTTAACTTTTCTTGACCTTCCATGGTCTTCACTAAAGTGTTTGTTTTAAACTAAAAAAAAAACTACCCAGCCTCCCCGGCTGGTAGACAAAATTATCACTCTCGTGGAAGACTTGCATGAAAATCTGCATTGCTGGTTCAGGTGCTCTGTCTTTATGAGCTGCAGCTGAGTTACTAGCAACAGTGGTACAAATAAAGACTGTGACAAACTCTTCTTCACTTACTTTTAGTGCTTTGTAGATAACCCCGGGCTGTCTAGGTGACCGAGTAGTATTGTTCTCCAGCTGCTGCTCCACAGCTCGCCTAAGCCCAGAGAAATCTGTTGGAGGATTGTATGTCCTTGTTCCCTTGTAGTGAATGGAGCTGAAGGCCTCAGGAAAGCAGCTTAGCTTCCGAAACCGATCCTGAATGAGCTTCTCAGGAACCTCAGAAGGATGATCTATATATAAGAGTATCAGCGAGTTCATAAACAACTGATAGTTTAAAACAATACTTTAATTGCATAGTACTTTCATCTGCAACATAGTCCTGGTTTTATTAATTAAATCTTCTAATACATCTGGAATGCAGTTACCATGATCTTTTAAAACAAGGGAAAGAAACAAACTTTGCAAAAGCAGTCTTTGTTTTGTGATACACAGCTTTAAATTTTGAGACCAAGTTTCTCAGGTAAAACCAGACACATCTAGATTTCAAAACACAGACATCCAGATTAAGGAGCAAGTTAGGACATAATACAAGGAAACACACTGTCAGCACATTTGTTAGTTCTTCTCACCAGACCATAACTTGGTATAACTATTCCTAGCACCTGGTAAGTGGAGGCCATGAACCTTACATGGGCTGCCTGTTCTCCATGCCAACCCTGTAACAAGGAAGACCAAGCCTTTACCAACAATTTGTACATGGCAAAGCACTTCAGAACTGGCCACATCAGGTCAGACTCCAGAGCCAACCACATTCTCCTGCCTGCTTCCAGGTACCTGCTGTACATTTCAGAATGAGGGAGGCCCTATCTTCCCTGTCCTAAAACTACATAAACAGACTTATCTCAATTATCCACTGAGACAGATGGTTACAGCTTTCTGCATATCCATATGCTAAGAGGTTTCTTTCCTATTCCTACTGTGATCAGAAGTGACCATAAAAATATATATTTTTTATGAACCCGGACTTTGCATACAGGTGCAAAGTGTCCTCATGGGTCACTAAAGGCTGAACCGATGAAACAGAATATGTCAACAACTTTATGAAAGGCTGAATTGCTGATCAGCAAATTGGTATATAAAAGGAACGGCCTGACAGGTAAGTTAACAGTTATTAGAAGTTACTCTAATAATAACCAGAAAGAATATCAAGTTTTTCTACTAGTTTAAATCCTCACTGGTTAGAAAAGCCAAAATGAGAATGTGGGTCAGCCAGGACTGCTGGGGTATTTATTACACAAGAGACAACTCCTAGATGTTCACAAACAGAAGAACTGAGCCTCAGCCTCTGCAGGCCAATTCATTATGGCTCTTCCTTATCAAAACACCAGAAATGGATCAAATTAAGAAAGGTTTCATCATGCCTTTTGAAATATGCAAAAAATGGGAAGAAACTTAGATCCCTGTGTAGTCAAAACAAAAACATGTCATGACTTCTGTAAGATAATGCATTTCACTCAGATATACAAATAAAATACACCATTTAAATATGCATAATCCAATATTAAATGAGCCAAGTTAAAAGTACTGGTGAAGAACACTGAAAGTGGTGGGAATAATAGTGTGCAGGTCTGCTCCTTTGTTCATATCAGATACTTGCACAGGGAAACGTAGCATCAAGTCATCAGCTCTATGCCACCACAACCTCAGCCCCAACCTCACATAAGCCTCAGAATGATATCCCTACCGAAATCCCAGGGTGTCACAGTTGTGTTTGGATTGCGTGGCCAGGTTTTGGTATCAGGGGTCTACAGGGGTGATTTCTGTGAGACGGTGCTGGAAGCTTCCCCCATGTCTGGCAGAGGGGAATGACAGCCAGTTCCGGGATGGATGTGCTGCTGGGTCAAGGCCAAGCCCATCAGGAATGATGGTAATGCCTCTGTGATAATATATTTAAGAAGGGCAAGAAAGAAGATGCGCAGATGTAATTGTGGCCAGAGGAAAGTGGGGGTGAGATTATGTGAGAGGAGCACCAAGGGCAGTGGAGAAGGAGGGGGAGGAGGTGCTCCAGGCACTGGAGCTGAGGCTCCCCTGCAGACCATGGTGAAGTGAATCAGGCTGTCCCCCTGCAGCCCATGGAGGAGCTCACACCAGAACAGATGGATGTCTGAAACAGGGCTGTGAACCCGTGGGAAGCCTGGGCTGGAGCAGGTTCCTGGTAGGGACCTGCGGACCCACAGAGAGGGGGTTTCCTAATAGGACTTGTGACCCCGTGGGGGACCCCCATGCTGGAGCAGGCTGTGCCTGAAGGGCTGCACCCCGTGGAAGAGTGACCCACGTTGCAGCAGTTCGTGGAGAACTGTTGCCTGTGGGATAGACACATGTTGGAGAAGACCATGGAGAACAATCTCCTGTGGGAGGGACCCCACACTGGAGCAGGAGGAGGACTCCTTTCCCTGAGCAGCAGCAGGAACAATGTGTGATGAACTGAACCTAACCCACATTCCTGGTCTCCCTGCACTGGTGGGGGAGAAGGTAGAGCTGGGAAGGCGGGAGGGATGAGGGAAAGGTGTTTTTAAGATTTATTTTACTTCTCATTACCTTGCTCTGATTTTGTCAGTAATAAATTTCATTAGTATCTCCAAGTCAAGTCAGGTTTGCCCATGGTGGTATTTGATGGGTGATCTCTCCCAGACCTTATCTCAACTGATGAACCTTTCATTATATTTTCTCTCTCCTGTTCCCTTGTGGAGAGGAGTGATAGAGCAGCTTTGATGGGTGCCTGGCATCCACCCAGGGTCAACTCACCACATCAGTTTTCACTTTCACCCATACTCACAAACTTGTATGATGACCCCTCCTATGGCTGGCAGAACTCATGACTATTCAGTGATATGTCCAGCTGGCTAAGTGGATTATTCTAACTGATTTGGAATAGCCAGATCACCATGAGGGGATGCTCTTCTAGTTCCACAGCCTGGTTCCCAGACTGAAACCACTGAAAACAAAACCCAAATCACATTTTTGCACAGTAGTAAAGAATGCTGAATATTCAATGCAACCTGGTAATTTACAGACAGTGTGTAGCGCATTGTAATTCAGTTTCTTACTGCCTACTCACCAGAGCCCAGTAGCTTGGTGTACACAGTCTCATGAAAGATGATGACACCTGGACCCAAAGTTGACAGAGGAACATCTAGGCCACAGCGGGCTGTGGTAGCTTTTAGCTCCTTGGTGAAGTGTTTTAAATAAGCCTCCGAGGCATCACCAAGGAATTTGAAGAGGTCATTGTGGAGCCTGTCAGCACGGGTACGGTAGATGACAAGGTCAGAGATGGCCAGGACTTTCAGCAGCAGCCGTGTTCTCTGGCTCAGGTTCACAGTGGCCCCCAGGAGGCCCTCTGTGTCAATTACCACCACTTTGCGGACAGGGTCGTAGGCTGCCCAGACTCCAACTGTGCAAGACTCCTGGGCAGGAGACGTCTTGAAGACTTCCCGGCCATAGAAGAAAGTGTGGTTAAGGGTGTGAGACTTGCCATCCCCTGTGTTCCCAAAGATGGACACTACCTTTAGATGCTGGTCAGGACTGCAGTCCAGTTTCTTGATAAAGTCTTCTTCATTCCTTACCTTCCAAAACAAAAAGAGAAAAAATATTATAACTATGTAATTGGAGTAGAGAACACTGAAAACACAGCTGGTTTCAGAATTCACAAGATTAAAAAGAGCGATGACCTCCTCTTCAGATTTCATCATAAGTTCTGAAGCAGCAAGTACAAAGCAAAATACTAGAATGCAGTTTTGTAAAATGTACACATTGATGGGATTTATGTTGTTCCATCATGTAGCTGTTTTGGAAGTGATGCGTCACTGTGATTATGTGTCTAGTCAACCTTCTAGTACCTCACCCCATTCTCTGAGGCAGGCCTTACAGAGAAGAGAGCACAACACTACTTCCAAGTCTGACAGAACAGCTATCTGGAGCACGGCAGACTTCCTCAGTAGCACTGGTCTCCTGGAAAGCATCCAAATTCAGGCGTGAAAGAGGGGATTGCCTTTGCCACTTTAACTTGCCTCATCCACAGAGGCTGAGCACCTGTTTCGGTAAGAAAATCTCTGCCATGCACTTGTGCTGCATGTATCCACATCCAGGGGCTCTCAAACACAGGGAGTCCTATTCCCACTGCTCTCCAGCTGATCAATCGTTCAGCTGGAAAGGTGGAGCAGAGAAGCAGCAAAGTTGTGCACTGGAGTCAGGTGCTCAAAGCAGGTCAAACTGGCCCTCACAGAAGTGCCACAACTATCTCAATCATCCATTTCATAATTTACTGTATTGTACTTTCATTAAAAAAATAAAATAAAAGAACACACACATACAAAACCAAAAAGAAGTGCAGGTAACTTCTCTTTGGCTTTACAGAGTTCAAGTGTCAAGCATCATGCTATCTAGGCCAAAGAACAGGGCATTTCTGATCAGATACTGGAGCAACAGGAGCAGACAAACAAGCAATGAAATGGGCTAGGACTCTGTACAAGAGCCTGCCCTGATTTTGTTGCAGAATACATTCTTGGCTTTCACAGGTTTCATGCGTCCTGCATTTGTTTAGCCCTTGCTTTTTCATCTTCCAACAGGTTTTGTTCATATATTATATAATGGGGAAGAATATGATAGAAGCACTTTTTGAGAAGGATTAAATTGACTTTCTTCATCCCAATTCCCTCTTCAAGGAGTCCCCATCAACTGCCCCCTCCCCAAGGAGCAGGGCTTCCATCCTCTCTCACCTGCCTCTTAACTTCTGGAAGCTCTTAGCTATTTTCCTCCTGCGAGTACAGTTGGAAGATCTCACAATCTATGATCCAGAGAGACAATGAGGTAATAAATGGTTTCTTTGAAAAAGTTATTCTTAGATCAGCGAATTAGTTTAAGGCTCAGCCAGCCCCCTTTGCTTTGGTCAAATCTATCAGCACTATCTAAACTTTGAAGGAAAATAAAAATCAGCCAGTGTGCCAAAAATGTAAAAAATAGCCAGTGTGCCAGATTGTGATTGGGAACAGCGTTCACAAAGAAAACCTGTGGGCTGTGGGCTTGCAGTAGCTTCTCACAGACTCAAACTATCCAAGGCAGCCTCACAGCGCAGAAAAAAACAGGAAACAAGAGACATCAAAATGCTCTCAACAGAATCTTTCCTGCTGTCTGTGGGAGAACATCCAGATACATTCAAGTTACAGGTGCTCAAGAAAGGGTCTGCTTTTTGATAGCTGTGATTTTTAGCTTGTCATCAGGAAGGTAGCTTAAATGATAGATGCAGTTTTGCTTAGTTTCTCTCAAGATGTCTCTGTGAATGAAAGGAAGTTCTTGGTTCATGGAATAGCTCCTAAAAACATTCACAGATTTGACAATATGAGAATTGCAAAAGGGAATATGATGTCTTCTTCAAAATGTTTTGGTTTTAACTCCACCTCCCAAACTTCTCACCAAAAAGGTGACAGGTCCTATTTGCCAATATACTCCCTGGACAACACAAAAAAATACCAGTTTTCAAACAGCTGTTTAAGTATTGGCAGGACAGCTAATGACTAAGGTCTTTTAGCCAGCACCAGTTATTATTCTGGTAGTAGTTTGGTAGAGTATGTGGAAGGGGCTGAGTCAGTAACGTCAGAAGACACAAAGGACAGTAGGGACCACAGGGATAAGGGTAACTGAGATATATTCCCACTATTAGGAGACAGGAGTCAACTCAAAGTTACACTGAACATCAAATCATGCACCCAAAGTTACTCCCTTCTAAGTTATCCCCTTCTTGCAGGCTCTTGCAGACCTTTCAGGACAGAACTCAGGACTGATTTGGACAAGCAAGTTACCCAGGAGCACAAGAATGCACCAAAGTCTAGCTAGTCCAATGTTATATGTCACAGGACTTGGTAATGAATGAAGAAGGACCTAAGATATGAAATGAGTAAATGTTTCCTAGCACACTTTACCAGTGCTCAGAAGACAGATGACCGAGAACTTCCAGAGCAGTGGTTGCACTTAGATGCTCATGGTTGGTAAAGAACCAGTAGACTTATCCTCCCTTTTAGGACCTAGTCATAATTTTGGATCCTGCAACATCCTTACAATAAATTCCATGTGGGAGGAGAAGCAACAAAACAAAACAAAACAAAACAGCCAAAATGACCAAAAGAAGCCCTTCCCTTTGAAGCTGAACATGATTTAACCAATGCTGAGTACAGGAATGATACTCTGAAAGAACCATCTACAACAATGTCCATATCAGTAGCCAATTTACTTCCCTTGAGCAAGTTCTTTTAAGACATTTGAAGTTCAGAGTGGGTGTAACAAGTGTCAAAGTACTAATCCCCATTGCTTCGTTTTGCTTCTCATCTCTAAAGAAATTGGTATGGTACTGCCTTCTGTTGCATGTGCAAAGGGCTCATGTTTCCATAACTGTGTCCACTTCTGCATTGCCCAAGAGTTCCAGATCTCTGGTGTTCACAGCAGACGGTAAGTATGAAACCTTCCTCAAGTTACACAACAACGTAAATTAAGAATGAAAACTGTATGTCTAACACAAGACAAGAGTCACATCTCTTCAGCCCCATCTTGACTGGGCCATTTCTAGTATCAGAGACTTATTTACACTTTTGTTAGAGCTCTTAGGAGACTCTCTTCTAAAAAGAACAGTTTTTACTCCATCATATGTTAGAATCCTGGTTAGCTTTCTATGATAGTTTTAACTATGTTGCTTTCAGCAGCTGTCATCCAGGTCCCCACGCAGTCCCTTCACCCAAGTTCAGCTGAACTGGAGATGAAGGTCTTCAATGGGAAAAACCAGAGAACTTGATAGCTAAAGTCCTCTATAAGGAGGGCACAAAACCTCATACCATGCTGTGGTGGAGCACATTTAGAACTGAAGTCTCTTTATCACCTATAGTTGGAAATTTACTGTACCTAACATAACAAGTTCTCTAAATCTGAGCCCTAAAAAAAGTAGAATTGTTTAGAAACAGAGCTGCTAAAATGAAACAAGGACTGGTAAACAAAAGAACTCTTCTTAAGAAACAAGAACGGCTAAAATTACATTCCTGCCTATTAACTTCTTGGTAACAATGTTATTAAAACAAAAAAGTGTTTAAAAGCCTAGGAACAAAAACCTATAAAATAGAACAGCGTTTCCAATGACCTGTACTCATACAACTTTAAATCTGCCTCCAGCAAATCAAATTGAACATTCTCTTCAGGAGAATCAGACATTTCTACCGCAGTTTTCTCCTTTTAAGACTCTTTATGAACCCTTTGAGGCTTGCTAATATTCATGGAAGCGGTGCACAAAGCCAGAGCTGTGCCACAACACACAATAGCTCAAAACAAAAATCAAGAATGCTTGGCATAGTATTCATCAGAGCGCCTTCATTTGCTAGTCTTACACTGTCATTTTGACTTACGTTGGTACTTTTTTGGTTGTGTTTTGAAGCCTTACTTATAGCTTGACCTGGTTTTAAAAGAGTATTTTTAATAACAGAAATATATTTTCTGCAATCAACAAAGAGATCATCATATAAATACCTAAATTTCTGAGTCAAGGGTTATCAGGCATGGGAACAGGCAGCCCAGGGAAGTGGTGGAGTTACCATCCCTGAAAGTATTTAAAATATGTGTAGATGTGGTGCTTAGGGACACAGTTTAGTGATTGACTTGGCAGTGCTGAGTTAACAGATGGACTTGATGATTTCTAAGTTCTTTTCCAACTTCAGTGAGTCTATGATTAGACAACCAGCACATGACAGTATCTTCTGACACACAACCACTAAGTCAGTAAGAATGATAAAAATTTAACATCCTTCTCAATGAATGAAAATGTAAGCTACAAGATTTGTAACAGCACATCCAAATGTATATCAGCATAAAATTACAAACATCTGAGACAAATTGGTACAAGCAGTCAAAACAATCAAGTGGAAATAAAGAAATATCTACCTTAAAGCATTACTTAACACTGGCAATAAAAGTAATTCCGCTCACTCAGAAAATATTTTAAACGTACAATGCTTACAAGAATTCAAACACCTTAAATCAGAAGGAGAAATGGCAAAGCAAGCTAAAAGAAGACCTGCAACCTTTTAAGCAGTCCTGAACTTCTAAAACAAAACTGAGACAATATTAGGTAATTGATCTTAAGGACAGAGTATCATATCAGCCACTAAACCTGGAAACAGAACAGATCTGTCAGATCTGCCCAGCTAAACAAAGGCCAGTTCTTTAATACACTGCTTCTAAATCTGTGTTTTAACTCTAAAAAACTGAGCTCCTATCCAGAGGTAGATTCACAAAAAAGTCTTTGGGTGCATATGTAAAGCCCCAGGTCCTACCTTTAGATCATTCAATCATAGTTTCAATGTATATTGAAAATAAGAGAGAAATCTATAAAGCAGATTTGTTCCTTTAACTACAGCCAGTAAGACTAACCTGAGAAGAATAAGCTCCACCACAGTACAGTGCCACCACCAAAATTCGCATCTCTGCAGGGCTCCTCAAATCACTCCTGAAAAGGCAGTGCACAAATGCAAAGAAGTGTACCTGGCTTATCTCAGTAACTCAAGTACAACAGGCTATTTGAAATGCAACTAGAAATTCCCTGCTTTTGCCCCTTTTATCCACTTGTGGATATCAATTTTTCTGGATATCAACAAGTGTTTCTTGTTATCAAGTGACAAAAAAGATAGCTCCCTATGAGGAAGAGAAACTCTCTGCTATGAAGCCCATGACATCAACAGAGCTGTGAGACAGGCCCTAAACGACAGTAATTCAAATTCTGATTCCTCTAAGATCTTAGGCTAATTCAGGTTGAAAGTGACCTCAGGAGGTCATACTTCCTTCGACTTTTAGAGTATTCCAAACAAGAGAGAAGATTTTGATCATAAGCAGCTGCTCAAGAAGAATCAAGGCTGACAAACTTTAATCCAAGCATCTCTAGTTTTCTACCTTAGGTTGCCTCCTATACCTTTTCTTCTGCATGACTTTCCATGGAAGATATAACTTATGCCATTACTCAAGTCTTCCACATATAACTTAAAATTCAAAATCTAATTACACCAATTTGATACAGAAATAAGTGCCTCTAAAAGATAAATTTCCTAAAAGTTTGATGAAAAAAGACAACAGAGTAGAAAAGGAAGACTCTAATAACCTTACTGAGGAAAGAGCATGTCTCATGTCCACCCCCTGCAGCCTCCAAGACACAGTAGTAAGCTGACCAGTCATGCCCATACGTGCTAGCCAATAAGCATGCTGGCTGGTGCATGACAGCACACATACTGCTTCTCACTCAAAACACAGAAAATGTGGACAAGCACTGGATAATGGGAAGATGACATCTCAGAAATCCGACTTCATTAATTCTACTGGTCAAAGAGTTGCTACTATGTAAGTGTTTTAGAGTAGCCTGAGAAAGCTTCTGCAAAGGGCTGTGTCAACAGATTAGTTTATCAACCAGTAGTGACAATCTGGTATTCAGGAGTAAGTTATTAATCACTGATCCAGCGAACATTTAAATATATTAATCATTATTGTCCTCAGTGACCTCCTAGCCTTCAGCCAAGATGACAGTGGACATCAGTATTTTCAGGACTGGAGTCCTACAGAGCCTCAAGCCCAAACTGAAGGGCCTGACACCAGATGCAGGGAGGGCAAAATAAAGGAGGGGACAGAAACACCACAGGGATCTAAGGTTAGATTCCCACACTGCTCCTCCATTTCAGCTGGTTTTGATTTTATTCCCCATGCTGGGTGCAGGTCTGGCTCAAGCAAATGAAAGTATTTGTATTAGGGGTGTTTCCTAACCTGAAGGGTTTTTTCCTGTTTGTCTTCACTGCAGTACCACCTATGGGTTCTGTTGGGATTTGTTATTAGCCACGGTACATGGAAAAGACTGTCCCTGAACTGACTAAGTTTTTCAGATCAAAATGATCCTGTTCCTTCCCACAGCTCTGGCATAGGAATTCAGGTTCAATAATTTCATGGGTTTGTATGGAGCTTAACAACATGAGTCTCTATGGGACTTACAGGTCCCTGCACTGAAGGGCGGAGGCTGCCCATATCTGAGGCTCATGTCTATCTATTACACAACTCTTTCAGAGGCAAAGACAGAAGAGTTAAATCCTGCTTAACAACCCTACCCAAAGAGATCCTATTTCAAAGTTTTTAAGACAGTGATGGAAAAAAATAAAGGGGATTGGAGGTAAACCAATTTGACTGGACTCCTCCCTAACCCACGAGGCAATATTGACTGACATGCTGCTATTACCAGGTAAGTTAACCTTGTAGACAACAGCTAAGTTACATCAAACTTCTGAAAGCAGAAATAAAGATTACGAAGTCCACTAAAATGTTTGCTTGCTGGAAAAGTACTTGTGCAAGAACTGAAAACTAATAAACACTTCGAGGTAAATACAACTGCTGTGAAAATAACGCTAACTTAATAGTATCATCTAACTCTAAAAGAGAACAGTAAACAATGATGCAGAAATCATGATTTTGTATCCTAAATACCTTTCAAGTTCCTGTAGACGCTAATTTGGCCACAGAGCTACTAATTACCACCTCAAAGTCACAGCTCTAGCAGCAGAGACCACATCCACATGGAGAGACTTGCCCAGAAGACAGCAAATCAGTGAGCAAGTTCATGCTATCTTCTCAAATACTTAAGAGTAACTAGATTACCTGTGTGGACACTGCTTATACCACTGCCCTTGTTAAGAGGGGCATTTACAAACTTACTTGTATAACAGTTGCATTCTTCCTAGAAAACAGTTACTCTGATCATTATCCCAATTTCAGGGTGTTTTGACAGGCCAAAGGACTCAATCTTCTGCCTTTATGTGATCCTACAGCAAAGCATTAACAACCCAGGTAAAAAAGCCAAAAGTGTGTACTGCAGTGATATCTGCCTCCCACTGACTGCTGCAGAAATGAGAAAGTGGATGCAATGGAAAGGACAGAAGGGCTAAAAGACAGCAAGCTGATTTTTCTTTCTTGAATGTACCCCTAAACACTCACATCCCATTCCTACTTGTAGCATCCAAGAGTCCAAAAGGATCCACTGGAAAAGTGCAAAGAGGGGTACAGCAGGGGAAGCACTAAAACACCCCATTTCCCTCCCCCAAGACTATTTAGTTCAGAAACTGAAGTAAGTTCAGGAACTTCTTTAATGAAAGTGTGAGTAATTCCAGAGTGGCTTGCTACCAGGCTCCCTCACCTGTGACATGCTCTCTTCCTTCCACACCTGCACTCATGTCAGCATATGGACAAAAAAGACAGGAAGGAAGCAAAACATTTGGCTTTAATTAATGCCCAAGAGTACTGCATCATGAAGAAGGTGCAAGACTGGTTCCAGGGAAAAGCACTATTTGTAAGTGGCTGTGTTAAAAATTAAAAATAGCTAAGAGTCAGCCTCAGACAGTCAAAGGAGCTGCGTGTTTGTTAAATGGAGGGCTCTCTCTCCTACCTTCTAAAAATACTCTTCAAAATACTGGTATACGTCCAGTGGAAAAAGGAACACTCCTAACCAGCAATTGCTGAGTAGTTTCTCTACTACTTTATATCAAGGACAGAAAAACAGTGCACTTAAATGTAGGTGAACTGATAACAGACTGGGATGGGATGAATACTGAAAAATAACAAAGTAATAAGAGAAAAATTGCTAGAGTGAAGGACAGTAAACTCCCAAAAATACTTTGGCAAGAAAACCTCTCTAAAGCACAAAGAGGAGGAAAACTCATCTATAGCACAACAACAGTATCAAGGGACAGAAATTACATATCCTGATCCAACAGATCACACTGGCCTAAAAAACTCAGATCCTTCAACATTTTTCTTCCTCCTTTATATCCATGGCAAATATACTAGCTGTGACTCCTTACTTTACAGGATATGGACTGAATTTCCCAGAAATTTACAGCTGTTTGTGCTACCCTAAAGCACCAAATAAAAAAACCCCACCCAAAACACATTCCCCCAACAGCATATCAAGCAAGAGTGTCACAGGAACTAGCACTATTTGCTAGACAAATGCAAGCAGTCAGACTTAAGAGATCACGACCTTCTTTCTTAAGAGAACACATATGTTAGCTCCCATTAACTGACAAAGGATATTTGACAAGAAAAAGCATTCCTAGAGACTCCATTCTCTCATCCCTAGACTTTATCCAGGCTCAAATCAGTAGAGAATAAGAAAAAATCACAGTACTTCCATCAGGTATACAGCAGGAGTGAGATAAGCAAAGCAGCTAGCAACCCTGCAGCTGTTATCCCTACGTATGTGTAACTTTTTAACAGAGGGGACAGAGGAGGACACACGGACTATTATGCTGTCAGCAATGGGTTATTTAATGATTGTACAAAATGGTCACCACTTAAGTAAGGGCTATGGGTCCTTTTGCGTTATCTTAACTGACTGCAAAGCATTACATAGATCCTGCTCATATATACTGAGGGGAAGACCTTATTCCTTTAGGTGTCTGGACCTGCTAGAAGGAATAGAAAAAGCCTCAAGGAATGGGGCTATATTTAGGAAGTTGAGATATCTATTGGCACAACAAAAAGACCCTGCAAACTGAAGAAAGGGAGCTCATATGGGTATCTCGGGGGATACATAGCAATAAATGTACGCTACTCTCTCACATAAAACTACACAGCTGGGAAAATTATTTTTGTGACTAGGCAGAGAGAAATTTTTCTTTTCTTCTAGTCTCCTTAGTAAGTCAGGCTACAAAGTCAGTATCTTTTATTTTTCTTTGCAACCCACAGATTGGATAATTTCTTGTGACAGAGCTAGTTTCTGGTCAAAGATGAGTGAACTCAAAGGCAGATTATTAATAACCAAGTATGTCCTCTATCTTCTGGGGTCAATGAAAGACTTTTTCTACTTCTATTGAGCATATGTGCTGAGTCCTTAATTAGGGCTTTGGACAAAGTGTTATCACAGAAGCCACTAGTGACACTAGTGACACTACAACCAAGTTCTGATCTTGTGGTAAGAACTCCCAACATCTGTTCCCCAAGATAAAAATACCAAGCCATTGTTATGCATTGTTAAGCATTCAGCCCCACTTCAAAAGTAGTAGTAAATAAAGTTCATTGTGTAACAGATGCATAACTCTGCTTTATGCTAAAGAGCTCTTTTGCAAGTGTGTTGCATAAAGACAAAGCAAAAAAGGAAACTGTTCCAGAAACTGCATAAATATAAGTACAAGAGACAAAGACAGATCCAGGTGAGTGGAAAAGTTCATGGGACAGTAAACAGCCTCAGGATTTGAAACAAGTATCACAACCTGAGTCATGTTTTTATTGTTGTATTTCACTGTGTTTTTCTTAATAGATAAAAAATACCAGTTAAAAAAACCCAATTAATTGATTCTGTGACTTCTTACGGGAAGTGCCTCCAGTGTGCAAGGGCCAGCACTACTGACAACACAATGAAGTTTGTTTGAGAATCCAAGAAGTTAGAGGTAAGAAAGGAAAGCTGACATCTTTGCAGAGTAGATCAGGAGATTCAGCTGAAGGACTTACACATGTAATAAAAGAAGGCACATAGCTTGAGTCTAACAAGGCAAAGAGGAGATGTCGAAGATGTAAAGAGAGCAGTGACAAGACCAAAGCAATTGACTGAGGAAGTAATCCCCATAATATCATTCTCAGATGAGGAACGGAAATAGACTATGTCAGAGCCAATTAACAAACACATGCTGCAGTTATCAAGAACAATTTGATTGAAGCCTCAGCTTTAGATATGCAATAGATAAGGCCAGAAGTTTAATACTGTGTAAAGAGAAACTGCGTAATGGAGCTTGAGAAGGAGAGCCTAGAATGGGGTCTAAACTGCAGGCGATGCCAGTTTGTAAAAGAGTCACGATTTGTTCTCTGATAGAAGTCAGTAAGGTCTTACGAAGGGCAACAAGTCCTGGAAGAAGGAAGAAAAAAATCATCATGTACGTCAAGATGCCTGGGGACTAACTCACAAGAGTTGCAAAGCATTGCACTGTGTGGTGTGAGACAGTGGGGGCTGGACTCCACAAGGAACAACCTCCCTCTCTGTTCTTCCACAGACTTGCAGTGCAAACTTGGATTTAATCTTTAATGACATTTTTTTAATGTGAGATAGCCAACCTCTTTTTGAGATGCTTGGATAGAGTGCTGTTATGATGAACACCACAGAGAAGTTTGTATTTCACAGATACAAACTTTAGCTACCATCCGTTTTCTACAAACAAGCAGTGGTTTAAAATGGGACCTTTTCTATGTGGACTTGAACAAGCACAAGAAGTCCTCAGCTTTCTGAGCTTATGGTTATGCCTGCAAAGCACGAAAAGCTTTGAGCAGGCCAGCACATCTGTGCAACATGGCACAAAGACAATTATGCAGATCTCAGAATTATCATAGCTGTATCTGTGTAGTGCTGAGCCCAAACTGAGAACTTCCACCTCTCCCCTGAACCAATTCGCTCAGGCACAGTTCCTTATGGATTAATCCACATTGCTTCTGGATCTAGAACTCGATCAGTCATTTGCTTACACACTATAAATGTTGTTCAGTTTTAGAGCTACCACCTCCAAGAAGCCAACAGGAACAGTGAGATGAAATATAACCACTTGAGCTTAACAACTCCCGCTTTCAAAGGAAACTAAAAAACCAAATCTTTTGGCCCTGTGTCCCCATCTCATTGATCCACTTTCAAGTTAGATGTTTGTAAACAAATACACATCAGTGATTATCTCGATCTATCATCTGCTGCTCAGCAGTGTAACTCGTTCCATCTAATGGGGGAGGTGGTGGTGGTGTAGCTTTTAACATTTTTAATTTTGTAGCTTTTAACATTGCTATGCCAGAATCTACCACTGATAGCAAACCAGCAGTTTCCTTTCTTATTTCCCAACTAATGCAACAATTTTCAAGTTCCAAAGGTCACTGAACAGTTAAAGAGAGCTGAATATATAATTCTGTTAAATTCTTATCCTGTCTGCTCAGGCTTAAAAAGCCACACACCCTCAAGCTCTAAACCTTCATATTTCAAGTTACTAATATTTTGGCATTTTTGGACAAAAAGTTGGTTTAAATAAAGAACATTCTAATGATTTCTCCCCAAGTAAAGACAAGCACA
Source organism: Pomatostomus ruficeps (assembly GCA_013400735.1). Taxonomy (NCBI): domain Eukaryota; kingdom Metazoa; phylum Chordata; class Aves; order Passeriformes; family Timaliidae; genus Pomatostomus; species Pomatostomus ruficeps. The sequence continues at coordinate 43,331 of VYZT01033483.1, read as the reverse complement.
AAATAAAAAGCTGATGATCACCTTCCTATAGCTAAATTGGTTCCTCAATATTATCAAAAGATGACTACTTGGCTCTGAAGACATCTTCTGTTGCATCTGACAGGCCTTTCTAAATAAAGGTCCTCATGCTCACTAGCAGAATTATCACTATAATAGCAAGCACTCTTTAAGTTCCAGCTGCCAGAAAATAATTTAATTGAAATCTTTCAAACTGCTTTGACACTGGCTGTGAGATGTCACGTATTCAGCTGTGAGGAAGAGACAATCACTCCAGATGGAAGAGCTCTGATTCAGCATCTTGATAGTGAAATAAGATCATTTTTGGAGAGCTTTTTCAACCCAGCCTTGTTCTGACCAAATTGCTATTATCTGATAAAGGACCACTGCTGTCCCAGTAAGGAAGTTGGCTTTATTGCCCATGACATTTAAATAGCAAATGCACTTGCTTGCAGGAGGCAGCCAAAGGTCTACCTCAATAAGGCTTACAGATTCATGAGTATAAATATAACTTAAACCACTACAACCACACACAAGCAGTTTGTGAGCAGCTTTCCAGGACAGTCCTGTTCCAAGGCATTTCAGAGCTTGCTCTAGTGGCTAGAGGAGGATTATTCAAGTCTGTATCTTAAAGTAATAGTTGCGTCTGTCACACATTACACGGAAGTGTGTGTGCTTAGGGCTTGGAGGCATACAAACTTAGGACTGCTACAACACCTGAAACTCAAGTACTCAGTTTACAATCACTGCTGTTCTGCACAGTGTGTTCTCTATGTCAGTGCAGCATAAGGACTGTCATCCTTTCCTCTCTTTCCCCTTCAAAAGCCATGAGAGTTTAGCAATCAGTACACCTGAACTGACAAAAATATGACCCAATTATCTTGTGCCTATTCTATGCTATGGTGTAATTACTGTGTACATATACATACTTCTATAGTATAGAATAGATACGAGATACTTAAGTCACATTTCCTTGTGATGCATGACAGGCACATCAACTGTTACTACGATGGATACAATTAACTATCAGAAATAAGAATATCATCACAATTCTTTTTAATGATGGTAGTGTAAGTATGTTAAATTAGAGCAACCAGATACTGAGTCTCCAGTTGACTACACATTTTCTTTCAGTGTTTCCTGAATGAGATTTAATGTCAGGAATGCTAATTGAAAGTCAGAAAACAAAGTTCAGTTTTCAGTCGTGTAATTAATATGCTCTGTGGCTTTCACACATTTTGCCTTGTAAAATGCTAACCAAATGTAAGGACCAACAGAAGAATTCTATAACTGCATATATTGAATGCTAGGCTTTCTAAAATAGTGCCTCCTGGGAGGCTATTTCTAGTCAACTAGTTCCTATCATTTTTATCAGCAGGCATACCCCAAGGGCAATTCCCCCTCTTAAACCAAAAGGCTAACATGTAACAATATTTGTGACTAGCAATATAGCTTAACCATGGTGTCTGCAGGACTTGGATGGAACACTTCGGATGCTTATTTCTATTTTGTCCTATTCCTAAAAATCAGATGGATTTACTGGTGCTAAATGGTAGTAATGGGCTGCAGTCTTGCATTAGTACAGTGATATTTGGTACAGTGTCCTCTCCTAGTCATATGGTAGGAAATCATCTGCCAGCACTCCCATTTGCAGGGTACCTACAGCAATACAGTGTATTCAATTTTGTACAGGGATGATCAGCATCCGGCACAGACAGCTCTTATCTTAGTTGTGTGTGTCTCAGCACAGAGTCAATTCTTTCACCAGCTTTGCTTACCAAGCCTCTTAGAGGTGGCTCCTGTCACACATAAGGTTTTCATGAACTTGACCTTTTGAGGAACTTGTGAGCAATGCCACTCGAAGGCACTGTGTCTTTTTAGCCCAAAATGCTCAGTGGCACTTGTACTTTACTGGCCATCGTTTTGTTACCACTGCTGCCAGTTACACTTCAAGTAGTAACCGTACATCACAGCAGCCTGTTGGACTAAGAAAGAAACTAACGGATCTTGCCTGTTCACAACAAACCACAACAGTTCTTACCTGAATCTCCTCAGTTTCATCCACCAAGAGGAAACTCACAACTTTCTCTGTCATCTTCCTTCTCTTGGTCTCCTCATCCATCCCCTCCTCCTCTTCCTGTTCTTGGGCTTTGCCAGCATGGTACACAGTGACAGGGTGCTTCCTTCTGTTCCCCCCAGCATGTGTTCTCTTCTGACACTCCACGCAGAGGTTGATTTTGCACACCTGGCACCTCACTGCTGCTATCTGCCTCGAGCCTGTCATACTGGCATGCATTATGTTCCCATTGGCACCTTTGCAGGAGTCACAGTACGGGACATGGCCGGGTCTTATACGGGTCCGTTCGTGGTTCCGTAACCTTTCTGGCTGATGCAGCTCTTCCTCACAACGCTGGCACTGCAGGCTCCTGCACTCATCACACTCAAAGATTGCTTCATCAGTCCCACTGCAAACATAGCTTTCCTGGCACAGGAGTGTTGTGTTCTGTCCTTTCTCTGCAGTTTGTGTGTGGGCACTCATCTTCAGATTTCTTTAAAGCAATGTTTTTTCCCTCCTTTTTCTGTTTCAAACAATATGTGTAGAAGTCAGTTGAAAATTTAGTATTTTCACAAAAGAAAGAAACACAAGAGGAATGTTGTCTGTACTTAGTTTTAAATAATTAATGTATGTTTCTGTAAGATTCATAAACTGACCTGCCTTGTGGAAAGAGTGTTGTTAAGTGCTAATGAAGTTTTCTTTCTCCAAAATAAACTTAGACAACGTGGCTGGTTTCAAGTATTATTATACCCAAATGTTGGTATACATTCTTTCTATGCTTATCTGTTTAACGTACTTTCAGTGATGAGAAAAGAACCCCAGCCTGGTGTACTTCAGCAGATACAGCAAGTATTTCCCTCAAGCTGAGAATGGAGACAGCTGGAGACAGAGAGACAAAAAAGGCATCAGAAATGCACAAGTGCACACACACACACAAAAGGACCGTGTCAAGACTAGAAAATTCTCTGCTTTCACTCCACAGCTAAGCTCCTCCTTCAGAGAGTTCACAGTATTTATTTGCTGGGAATTTCCTGATCTGCTTCGCCAGATAAACAAAAATCCGCTCTCTTTGTGCGCTCCTTCTAGTAACACTGGAAGACGATCGCTACCACGGCTAGGCTGACGGACGACGGATTTTTCCCTCTCCCTCTGCGCCCCAAGTTGCCAGAGCAAAGCCCCGAGAGAAGCGTCCGCCGAGGGCAGCCTGCGCACCCCGCCGCCGCCTTTGTCTCGACCGCTGCGTCCGGACCGCCTCCCCCGCTCCNCCCGGCGCCGCGCCGGCCGCCCGGGAAGGGGGAAGCCCCCGGGTTCCTCCCGCCGAGCGGCGGCAGCGGGCGGGAGCCGCGGCGGAGCCGGGAACAAAGGCGGCGCGGCACGGGGCGCCGCGAGCCGGGCTATTGTTTACAAGCCGGCGGCCACCTCTCTTCCCCTTCCTCCCGCCAGCACCCGGTGACTAAGGACTCGGGTCCCGGCCGCGGCTTCCTCCTCCCCCCCTCCCCCCCACGCCCGGGGGGGGGGGGGGGGGGCGCCNGGGGGGGGGGGTCCCCGTTCTCCTCCCCCAGGGGCCGACCATGCAGTCGGGGCGCCCGGGGAAACTGAGCAGGGCAGGGCCGGCCAGGACGCTGCGCCCGCTCCCCTCGTTGTCAGCCGGGATCAGCTGATCGCGGAGAACTTCGGGGTTATTTTCTCACCGCGGAGACGGGAAGGCGGCGGGATGAAGGCGGGGCGGCGCTGGCACGCTGGGAGCTGTAGTCCGGGGGCTGCACCGCGCCGGGCTCGCCGCGCCGGCCGGGACGTGCGGTGCCCGTGGGCAGGCAGGCGCGGTGCCCGGCCCTTGCCGTGACCCCAAGGTTTTCTGCTCCCCTCGTTTTGTTTTCGCCCGACTGTCTCACACCTGCCTGGGTTCCCCGAGGAGCTGCTCCGGAGGAGTGTAAATAGCCCTCAGCAGAATTTAAAGGGCTGAAATTCGTAGCGAAGCTCTTTCCTCTCACCGCCTAGAGAACGACCAAGCGGCTGCTCCCAGGCCTCCAGGTCTGGCAAATGAATGGATCACGATGTTCGCCTGAGGAAAGAGCAGTTGGCACCCAGATCTCATGTGCCACTCGTGGGTTTAAACAAAGTCTCGACACGGAGAGCCACTGGCCACTATCATTGCAGCTTTTGGGATTTTTTTCATGACTGTAGCTTCAACCTATGGGTGAACAGCCATCATTTATATAGCTTAAAGAGACTGCAAGTCCAAAATAGAGGCACACACCTGCCCAAAAATGGCAGATTGACTGTCACAAACTGGAGCTGTGGGAATGGCAGGTGGACGCCAAACAGAGATGGTCAAAGAAACCACATGGTGAGGAAGTAACCTTGGCCAGTAGTAGCTCCAATGAGTTGTTGGCTCATGGGGTGCTACAAGAAAGTAGTGAGTTATTTTTCATTGGCTCATTTAGATAATATGCAAAAATATTTTTGTTGTAGCGTAGCCAGTGCACAGGCAATTTCTCTTCTAAAGTAACAAGAGTTTTTGGCTGGATGTTTGGATCAAATGCTAGTGGTTACTTCACCAGAGGAAGGATAAGCGCCATTCTCCTTCAGTGGATACTAAATGTTGATAACCACTAATAAACAGTTACAAGGTGCCCCATCCTTTGGTCCCCTGCTTCAGTTTTAGACAATTTCAAGAGGGAGCCAAATTACACAATTGGATATCCATGTAGAAGGCACTGATTGTGAGTTTACCTTTGAAGCATCATCATTTCACAAAACTGAGTCAGGAGGTCGAATTACTGTGGAAATGAGGCATCGATGAATTTTCTAACACAAAGAGTGACCGAGGCCCTCTCAGAATTCAAGTGTATTGATGAAGTACTTTTGTTATACTAGATTGTACTAGATATATGTGTGTAGGCATATACATGATATAATTATTTCTCTTTTATGCAGTTTAGTGATGATGAATGACTGAAGACTGCCACAATAACTCTCTTTCCTGTTCTCTTTCATGTTGTTACAATAACGTATTTTCACTTGGTATGTTGCTTAAAAGATTAACTTAAGGGAGTGACAAAATAGACTGACATCTATAGGAATAAAGTTTTGGTGAACCAAATGTCGTCAGACTGCAAAGATCCTGAATAAGGAATATAACTAACACATATGAGGTAGAAACTTTTAAATCTCACAGTGCTATTCAGAGGAGCCAAGGAATGAAATCAATGAGTCCGGCATCTAAGGGATTTTTCTCTAGGTGGCTGTATTTAGACTGGTACTGTGACAGAGGGAGCAATTAAAGGATATGAAGAAGGGAAGAGAAAATGCATATAAAATGTTTAAAATACATCATCTAGAAACAATGTGACCCTTGTACCCTGAGGTGCTGCCTAACATGTTTGGGATGATTTTGCGTGCTTGAAATACAAGACAATTGGCAGAAAAAAAGCGCACCTTTTTAAATTTTAACCTTAATATTAAAAGCCATCTACTGCTGTCTTCATGACTGGCTTGAGCACCAAACTCTGGAGTTTGCAGTGAGGAACTGAAGAAGGTGAACTGTGGTCAGTATCTGGAAAGGGATCTCAGTTTCATAACGGAAAGGCAGGAAGATAATACAGGCAGTAGGGGTGGGTAATTCTAAAATCCCATAGCAGGAAGAGTAAAGATGGGAAAGCAGCTACATTTACTGGATGCTTCTGCTGCTATTCTTCCTCGATTAAGAAGGATACAGGAGGCTACCGCTGATTTGTATAAGAAGAATAAATGGAAAATAGCCTATTTCTTTGGCTAAAAAAAAATAGATGAACGCGTACACGAGCAAAGCCTTTGCAATGTTTCCTGTAAATAAAAACTTACTACAGCAGTACAAGTGAGTTTGGGGCCACATTTCTTTTTCAAGCTGAGCTGTTATTGTCTGATACAACACAGAAAGAGAAGATTCTGAAGATTTTTGTTACGCCCTTTTTCTTTTCCTTGGTTTTCCTAGGTATGCTTATAAATTATTTTAAATATTAATGGTAGTCAGTATTGCAGTTACTAAATTTATATTAGTTAGAGGGAGATATGCAGGCTGCTTGGAATAAGCTGCAATTAATAGAAGGTAAAAAGGCTGTTTCTGCTGGGGGGAAGGAATTGCATTCAAACTTGAAGTATTTGTTAAATCTGCTACTGCTAAAATATTTACCCTTACACATCATCTTGTAAAGCAACGTGATGAACTGGACCTTAGCTCCAACACAATTGTTGGCTGTTCAGTAGCATGTATGACATCAGCCAGATAGTTTTAATCTGCTTTGTAGCAAAGAAGTCAGTCTACTTCAAATGTTTTCTCCCCAGGTGGAGAAGATTTTGTCATTCAACTCTTTGTCTTTTGAGTGCTTTTCTTTAAACAATGGAAAATACGATACATATTTTTTTCCTTAGCTGATCCAACATTTTTTAAACAGCTTTATGCACATATATTAATTTTGTGGTCTACCTCATAATAATCTGTAAAATCACGTTCCTTTCATTCATAGTCACTTCCTCTTTCCACTTTCAGCTCCTTGCCATCAGTGGTGTAACTACAGCAATCATTGTCTTGCATATCATGTTGAAAATAGTCTCTTAATGTAGTCTAAATGCTGGAAGTAGATCAGGGAAACTACCAGCTGTAGGGCACGGCTAGGCCCAACAGCACAGTGACATCTTTCTGATGAGCATACGGCTGCCTAAGACACTAGTGTTCGCTCTTTTTGCTGTGTAAATCCTTAGGTCTTTTACAGCAGACAGAACCTTCCACGAAAGCCAGTTGTATTTTGGGCTGCATCCCAAGCAGCATGGGCAGCAGATCTAGGGAGGGGATTCTGTGCCTGCGGTACAACCCGTCCCGACCACCGTCACGGGCGAGTCGCAGCTCAGCCTGGCCTGAGTGCCTGGCTGAGGGGCCTATGACGTCTAACAGACGGGTGAAGGTCCGTGCCACCCACAGTTGAAGGCTTGTTGAAGGCTTGACAGAGGCTTTCCAGAAGCTTTCCAGGGCGTCCAACCGCCCCAGTCCCGAGCGGCGGCCCTTGACCGAAACATGGCGGAGCTCCGGGCCGGGTCACAGCTCCGCGCCGCCTGCCCGCACCAAAGATGGCGGCAGCACGCATGCCCTTCCGCTCGCCCCTGCCCTTCTACCCGCCGCATCTCTATGATCGCCCGCGTTACTGCCTGGGCGCGCGCGGGGCGCTCTGGCACGGCCGCCTCTGTGGTGGCGCGGCGCGGTGCACGCCGGGCCGCTGGCGGAAGGGGCGGGTCACATGACCCCGCGCGGCGCNGCGGCGGGCGCTGGCTGGGGAGGCGGCTCGGGCCTGGACGGGGCGTGGAACGGGCGAGCGGCCTCGGGGCGGTGTTCGCGAGGCCCGTTCACTTCCTCTCCCGCTGGGACGCGTGGGAGTCCATTCTGCCGACCCCGGCGGGAGGGACGGGAGCGGCTCCGCGGGAGGCGAGGGGAGCTCGTCACACGTCCGGGACGATGACCTGCGCGGAGCTTTGCTGGCGCCCGACGCTGCTCCCCGGGCCGGGCCGCGCCGCCTCGGACTGTGGGTGGGATTTTTACTTTACCACGTCGAGGAAGCCGATCACGCTAGGAAACGCGATGTATCGCGACAGGAAAGTTATTGTCTTTAGTGTGGATTGGGGCGGTCATCGTAAAACACGTATTAGCAGGTCGCGCGTAAAAGAATAAAGAGTGACTCATCCGTGTCAGTAGCTGTTGTGATGTGCACACTGCATGTTTTTCTCATGATATCTTTTTCCGCTGGAGAAAAAGACCTTTGTCTGCCTGAAGGAGAGCTTTTTGTTTAAACACAGGGAATATCCTGAACGTAACTACCGTTTTCTTTTTTCTTAGTAGCTCTTAAATGGTCTTACAGAAAGTGAAATCTCAAAAGTTTTATATTTCTCAGTCCATTCAGACTAAAATACGCGCACTCGGAATTTTAGTCTTTTTTGTGTGTGTGGCAGGAAAGTATTGCTTCAAGTATTGCATCAGCATTTATGGAGGGGGTCCAGAGCAAATTAGAAGGACTAGGACATTTTCTTACTGTCCCTGCGAAGGAGTGGCATTGTACAGAGTGCTTTGCGTTTCCCTGCTTCTCTGCCTCTGAGTGCCCATTCATGTGAGTGTTGTAATGCCACAGCCATGTTTCTGTTTTGGGGAGAGTCAGTAGCCGGGTTAGAGTGGAGAGCCACTTATTTCACTAACCAGGGCTTTATATGGGTGCAGAGGCACAGAATTAGGAATTAAATATCTTTAAGTTCTGATTACATACTTAATGAAGCCCTGCTTAAAAGGCTTTTGGACTGAGGCTTTGGTTTGGATAAACACATTGCTTTTTGTGTTGCTTCATAATAACAGTGTGGGATGCAACTATTCCACAGCAGTTACTAAACCCTTTCTAGATCACCTCTGAAAAACAAGCTGGAGCAAATACTAGTGTTTTTGTTCAGAAATACATATGCTTAGGAAATCTGCAATATGTTTTATCTCTCCCCATGTCTGTTGTGTTTAACATTTAATCTTTGCTTAGCTTGCAGGCCATTTTGGAGAAAACTAGGGGTCTGGGAAAGTGGTCATTTTCACTGAGGTAACCAGTTGGCTTGGAATAGAAGATTTTTCTTTTAGAAAGCTTTTTTTGACGACAGGCAGTAATAGAAACAGTACCTTTGCTGGGTGAGAAACTAGGAGGTTATTTTTTATAATAGAATGGCTTAAATATCCACACGTTGTGTAGAGACCAATGCACAAGCCTGTGTGATAGTACTGACTAACAGATGGGTTTGTTGTGTATGTTTTCTTCAGCCTGCACAGCTGTTTTGTGCAACTCATTCTATGCTAAGGGTACAGGCTCTTTGTGGTGTAGAACTGTTCTGGGAAAATATTGAAAGGAAGTTAAAATCAGATAAAATTAAATTAAGCTAGATCAGCCATACAACTGTTCCTGTGACACTTCATGTAGGTATTCTTAAAACAGATGAAGTTTGTTTGGGCATTGAGACTTGGGGGTTTTGCAGTCAGTTTTAACTTTGTTTAGTATAACAGTAGTAAGTATTGTAACTGTTTGCTTCATGGGGAACTTCACTGTTTTGAAATGGTTTAAGTTGTTTTACAGGTTTTTAAATAACATTTCTGATGTGTAAATAGAGATACTAAGGATATTAATCCTGTGACACTGGTAGAATTATGATGCTGCCCTGAGTAGATTATGGAGTTGTCAGTTTAAAATACGTTAGTTACCAGCAATTTTTATTAAATTTACCTTCCATTTATGACATATCTCTTCATCCCATTATTTAAAAAACTGGGGTCAGTAAAACAGAAGGTTAAAAGAATAGTAGGATTTAAAAAGAAATTACTGTGTTAACAATGCCACCAGACTGCTACAATCTCAGTCCCCTCTTATTTGGACTTTTAAGAGTCAGCGATGATAAAGAAGAACAGGGCAGCAATGTCTGGGTGATGGTGCCTCTTGTTTCATAGTAGTTGTGAGTTCTGTGTGGTCTCAGAGACTTTTCCAGCCCTAAGGCCAGCTCTCTACATTTGCTTTGTTGTACATCAGAGCCAGTGTGCTCCTAGTGGACAAAGCTCCATCCCAGCAGGGATCTCACCATGATAGGATTAACCAGTCTCAATGGTTTTTACCAAACCTTAGAGCCATACAGATATCCCTGTATTCTCTCCAAGTTTCAGAAGATCGGTGCAGATGGCTCTACATGTTGCTCGATTCCACCAGGACTTAAGTCAGAAGTGCAGTGTAGAAAGCAACTGAGCTCCTTCTGGGCCAAAGTTTAACCTGGAATATTATAGCTGTGTTTATGTGGTACTTGCCTTAGTAGCTCAGGCTGGTTTTGAGCTGGATCTTCATAGAGTAAAAATAAGTGTTTTGCCATCCATGACATAATTAATCTGCAGCTTAGAGAAATGGCCCAAGGCTAATAAAGTGTGCACCTGTGTTACTGTGTTAACTTGGATCGAGGGTGTGCACTTGAAGGAAGTCTCAGAGTCATCATCACTTGAGAAATTTATTTCATGTTAGTTTGCACTAGGCCAGTGGATAAGCTGGATTCCTTTTTGATGAAAATATATTGAAAAATGCACTCGTACCTACAAACTGGCATTCGTTTTAGTGGGGTGGACCTCCCCAAAACACGTAGTGTGGGTATTAGGGTCTCAACTCCCATTAGTTTTGTTTAACAGACTTGTTCCTATTGTATTGCTTGCTGGCACAGACACAGCCTAAGCTGACTGCGCTTTGAGTCTGAGACCTGATATAAATCCATCATTTTGGGGGTTAAAGATGTCATTATTTCAGTATTTCGAGTGGCATCAGGCCAGTTGATTACTGCTTTTCTTTCTCCTTTATTTTTGTGACCATTGTAATATTCACACAAATTAAACTCTTGCTTGAAGAACTGCTAGTTAAACTGCAGCTGTCAAGAATGCTGCTTACATTCAGTTCCACTAGAGGTAATACTTCCATAAGTCAACTGAGATTTTAAAAATATGTCAGAACTGTTTCGTTTCTTAGTTAGACGTTTGAATAAATCGGGGAAGTTGGAAGATCACTGTATACACTACTGAGATCACAGTAAATGTATCAGAAACTGATCACTGAACTGTACTGGCAGGGTAGGAAAACAGTCTACAGAGAAGCTCAAGATACTGTTCCTGAGATGTCTACAAGTGCGTTCTACATACCTCCAATTTAGCACCTCCTAACTTTTCATACCTAACCTTTGGTTTGTAGTTGCGTAGAAATGTGATGCAGAGCCCGTCACACTGTTGGAACAGCATGTACATTTCCCCTGTGTTCTCTAGCTCCTGACAGAAAAGAATGTGCTATGCAGTTCCCTTCATTGTAGCATCTTGGATGCATCGTCCTCCCTCACCCAGATCTCTCACTTCTCCAGTGAGCAGCTTCACTCCTGGTATCTGTTGATCCTCACAGCTTTCATAATGGAAACAGAATTAAACTGTTCTCTCTGCTAGTTTCACGTTATTAGTTATACAGAGTAGTGAGAAAGAGACCAAGACTTTACCTTAGTTCTAGTTTCGATCTTAAATGCCACAGGCAGCAGAGTTGCTGGGAGTGGTCCATGTAAGAATTAAGTCAGTAACAGGGCAGCTTTCTAGCTGCTGTGAAAGTAACTGTACAAATATGGGGGGCATGGGGGGAGAAAAAACAGAGTGCTTTGAAATGTACTGTTGAAGCCCTGTCTATAACTGTTTCACATCATCTACCCAGAAGAGTGAAAGGCTAAGTTTGTTCTCTTCTTACTGCCTTGTTCCTTTTATACAGTAACAGTAACTTAGTTGACTGCTAAATTTTTGCTTTTTTAATTTAAATTATAAAAAAAACCTCCAACCAAACAGTTGCTTCTCTGTGCATATGTAACTTCCACTGGGTATGGTATGTTTCAGCATCTTTTAATTCAAAGAACTGTTCCACCTCTTAGTCCCCAGGCTTTTTTTGTAGGCATCTCCAAAATGGTGGCTCAGATAAAGTGCTTATCAGAGCAAGAGAAGGGATTGCACCTAGAGGCAGCTTGGAAAATTACTTCTCTGATTGTTCTTTTATGTTTTACAGACCATGTAACATCTTGTGGCCCTCTGATGCTGCAACTCTGTTGTAGCCTGTTTAGAACCATTTCAGACCCAGTAGCTTATTGTTTGTACTATCTGCCCCAAAACAGCTTTGAATTTTATCCAGTTGTTTATCAACTTGTAATATAGATAAGAACTGAGAGCCTTAAAGGTCTTAATTTTGTGCTTTTTCTGTTGGCTTTCTCTTTTTTTTTTTTTTTGCATGTGAAAGTTTCAAGTAGTGATACCAAGGCAGATAAGGGAGTTCTTTTCCCTTCCATACCATACAAGCTCCAGATTCTAGATGAATGTCAGCTGATGTGCACATAGTCTGAAGAGACAAGAAGCAACTTAAAAAAATTAAATGGCATACATCTTTGCTGCTTTTCTTTGCCTATACCGTTTTAAAAATTCAGGAATTACAGAAAGGAAATGTGTTCTTAGGCATATGGATTCTAAAAGAGAGAGGAAGTTTTATGTTTATTATATTGCATAAAAGCTTTATTGAACAGTTGGAAAAATGTTTGCATTTGCTCTCGTTTCTTTTGCCATCTTAGACCTTGTGTCACAGGAATGTTCATTGTTTTGGCTGGTGAGATATTGATAAATGCCCTTTGGGGCCAATTAATGAATGCCCTCATTACATACCTCATGTAATTGATGTAGTTGTAAATGTGTCCTTGAATGAATTATGTTTGTTGTATATGTGTATATGGTTGTATATGTGGTCTTAGACAAGAATAAGTAAGTTCTGATGTTAGAAGGTATTACCAAATGCATTAGGGTTTCTCTTTCATCTTTTCCAGTCCATTACATATATTTATCTCTCATACTTGTTTCCAGAGTCTGAGGGAATAAAGTTTTTGTATGTGATTCTGTTATTATAATTTTTTAGATCTTTCAAATGTACTTACTGTTATGGTGGAGTACTGATACTATCTTTTACTTCTAGTATTTAGCACTATCATTAATGGCTTGCTCTTGTACAAGTCTGGAAGGCACATCTGTCTCCGGCAAAACTTGTTTTCAATTCCTTGTGTGTTCAGTGCCATTGTGTTCCTGCCTTGAAGAAAGCAAGTTATAATCTATAGTTCTGTTGTATGTATCAGAATTTTGCTTACCATAACTCCATTTCTTGAGACAGCCTTGCTTCAGTTTTGACTCATAGTTGCCTGTTTGGAAAGCGGTTGCAGTGCAGATCTGGCACTGTAGGTTGTAAGGCAGTCTGTACAGTCCAATGAGAAACGCAGACGCCTGTGCTGACAGCTTACTGGGTCCTTGTCACTTGTGATACTGTGTCTTTGTGATTCATATCCACATGATCCTCTGTGTTTGAACGTCTCCAATGCTTCCTCACTGCAGTGTGCATGTACGTATATGCTCAGCAGTAATATTGTGACCAGTTTGGGCTTTTTTAGAACTGAGGGCCAACCTTCTGTGAAGATTTGACTGTGAAAGGTTACTGAAGCAATATTGGAAGCAAGAATGCATGCCTTAGTTGTATTAAGGGTGATCTTGAGTGTTTTATGACTGGATGGTGTCTGTCTCAGGGTCAGTAATATGCATGTAAAATAAGAACAATCTGAATAGAAAATGGTGTTTGAAATGATCTTTTCTCTCCATGGGAGCATGTTGACACTCAGCTCATGGGCTAATGTCCAAGTTGTGCTCTTGGAGGTTTTTGGACTGGGAAGGTAAAATAGATCAGAGAACCCTCTTTCAAGCTTTTAACCCTCTCTCTGCTGGAATTTGAGGATATCCCCAATATCATCTTAAATACAACTCCCATTAATGCTGAGCAGTGCAATGTCCCACTTCTTTCTGGCATCTTGTTCTGCAATTGTGTTGGGTGTGATCATTTCTTGTACAACAGAACTCCTTGCTTTATTGAAAATGTATTATATTAGTTTTGCTTTCATATACTGCAAAGATTGCTTTGTTTTAGAGAAACTCCACAAACTGTTAAAAGCTCTTTATTGGTATGAGGAGTCATACCGTTTTGTTTTTTACTTCATTTCTGAAACACTTCCTTAGAAGTGCTGTTTTTAATTGAGAAAGAAGACTTCTATATCTGTAACTTAATGAATGGCTGGGGGAAAAAGGTAGTTTTAGTTTGTAGTTCAATGTCCATATAAAGATTTAAAATAATTATGGACTTACCTCTTCACTGCTTTTGCAATTCACATTTGGGAACTGACTAGTACAAGTTTCCTTTTCTGTCTTTTTGACAGATTGCGACTGCAAGAATGTCTTTTCCACCTCATTTGAATCGCCCTCCTATGGGAATTCCAACACTTCCCCCTGGAATCCCACCTCCACAGTTTCCTGGTTTTCCTCCACCTGTACCTCCTGGTAAGTTATGTTAATATATGGAAGTGTTGTAGAAATTAATTTCTTTATATTATTCTAAATTCCTTTAAAAGCCAGTAACTTTTGTAAATAATGTATCTCGGTAACTGTTATTTGTGTGCATTGCAGCTGAGTTCCTAGTTTTCCTACAGATCATGTCATGTGAGCAAGCTCCTTTTGGTCTACTAAAAGCTGTTTACTTTTGACCAGAAATGAAATACTGGGCTTTTCTTAAGCCTTTATTCAAGATCGAAGCTAAGTGGTGTTTTCTGTTAATATTAGGTGTTCCAAAGCTACTGTTTGGACAGTAATCCATTGTAATAGCCTTCGGAAACTCTTGGGTATGCTGAGTACATGTAATGTGAAAACAGAGGAGTAAATTTCGGAGAAGGTCCAACTTGTTGCATTGGTTTTCTCCATTTTTTATGTCCCGCTTTCTTTTATTTTACTTTTTGTATTCTTTCCTCTGCACGTCTTGCAGATTTACAGTTACCTTTATAATTCCTTCTAATCTTCCCAAAATTATTCCTACCGTTTTTTCTTTGTTTATCTGTAAGATCAGCCACTGTTTTTTGAGCTGAGATTTTAACTTGTTGGTCTGGAACAACTTCCTTCCTGTACATTGCGAGTATACATAATGATGACTGGAGGCAGGAGACCATGGAGCAAGAGGGAGAGGGGAATACCTCAGAGAATTACTTCTAGAATTCGTCACAAGGGCTGCAGAAAATAACTCCTGCCTGTATTGTCTTAAACTGTGTTGTGCAGGAGTGTTTTGTACACAATCGAGGCATTTGAAAAACAGGTGGCTGAACTACAAAAAGATTTCTGCACATCATTTATCAGGCTAATCTTTACTTGCATCAATTTTTCTAAGCATTTTTCTTGAGAACTGTGAGATGTTAGCTATTTTTTGCTAAAGGCCAAGTTCTTGTTTAGAACGTCCTGCCATAAAAAATTTCAGGTTGAATTTTAAAATCATACCTCTTATCTTTCCTAGTTCCAGTTTATGTATATTAGTGTATAACACACCAGATATTTAAAAAAGTAACTTTCTGAAATACATTTTGAAGTGACTGATAAAATTTTCTACTCTGAGCATTTTGCTTCTTAGCATGTGTGACAGTGATCTTTTTGTTCTCTTGCTGTGTTTAAATAGTCTCATTTTAGTATTAGGAATCTGACCGGTATGTAGAGTGGAAGAAGCGCAGTATTAGGTGAGAATAAAATTTTTCTCTGCACAGGAGAAACATGATTTGCTTACCTGTGCAGACGACATATTTTGATGTGTAGAGGATATGGATCTCACTTCTTTGTATTAACACATCAGTAGAGCTGGAAATGCCAGAGATTTTATGAAAGTCTGCTCTGAACTTAGTCCATATGTAAGATCACAGTTATAGTGGGTTAAAGTATTATTTGTAGCTAGCTGTTCAGTCAAAATTTCATGTCCTTAATTTTTTGAAAAGTTTCAGTTGTTATAGTTTGCTTGCATAATAATGAAGTTAGGAAAGGTGTTTTGTTTTGCTTAAAAATTGCAGTTGTTAAAAACAGGAAGTTCTAGCATTTCCCAATATTAGTGTGGAAGACTTGATAAGGAGGTGATTCTGATAAATGTCTGAGGATTATTGGATACCACTAAGATGTAAAAAACTCCATTTTGCATGCCAGAAATGCTGTAGTAGGTCAGACTTGTAGTCCCCATAGGCTGATGCATTGTGTGGGCAGTGGGACTAAGTGGTGATATTTAGGGTGGGCATGTATCCCTGTCAGCTTTCTGAGTCTGTTGGTTCTTGATACTGTCCATCTCCACTGTCATCTCTTAGACCAAATTTGAAAAGTTCAATAACTGCTGTGGAAAGTGCTTCTGTCTTAAGTCTGTCTTTAAACTCATTGCCTACTGTGTCCCCCTCCTGCCCCAGTTCTGATGTGGGAGTTGGGCGAGTTGTGTTTTGTGGTTTTGTACGCCTCAGCCACGTTCCATGCCTTGCAAACCTCCACACTTGAAGAGTCTCAGAGAATACGGCCTTTCCTAGTAAAGCAGCTGCTTCACCAGTGAAGTCACGCAGTTGCTGTTCTCTGAGGCTGGATGGTCTTGGGTTGGAGAGACCAGGTCTGTAGGCTGTAGTCAAAAGTGTAGGTGCACCAAGACTTTGTGTAGCAGCTAAGTAATGCCTGTGGTCATTATGTTTCCTGAAGATGCCCAATATTCCTGTGGATTTTTACGGCTTCTGCTGAACGTTGGGCAGATGGTTTCATAGAATTATCAGTGATAACACAAGTGTCTTTACCGAGTTGTAAACTTTAATGTCAATTGTGATAATTATAATAATTACAGGACTAGGTGACCAGGGTCGTGTTGGGGAGTAGTTGCTACACTCTGTGAGATGCTGTGGTGTATTAAAACTGAGAACATGGGAGAGCAATACACTTTTGATTGTCTGAATGGTTTGGAGGGACAAGAGGTAGTATGACCTTAATACGAAGGGACTGAGGAAGAGGATTGAGTGCTGGAGGAAATAAAAAATACCATAAATAAAGCAAAACCTGACTGGATGAGGAAAAATCTAGAAAAGGTGTCTGAGGGGAAGTGTTTTAGGACTAAACACTAGAGAAAGTGGGGTAATAAGTCCAGGAACAATAGGTTGCAGAGGTTTGTTCAGGATTTTATGAATACAGCAGTAAGAGAGATGGCGAAGGGAAGGATTGAGAAGGAAAAATGATGGAAGTTTTTTGTAGAATGAAAAAAGGAGATGTAGGATCCCAGTGAAGAACGTGAGATTGACTTCATTGTTCTCAAGTCTTAATGTGTCTGCTGATCAACAACTAGTTTTGATGAAATCCATGCACTTAATATATTTAACCTCTAGCATCTGGCATGGAAAGATAAAGAGCCTTTCTTATGATCAAGTATTGGCTCATGATAGTACTTAAAGATGTCAGTAAATTTGGTAGTGTAAAAGAG
>VYZT01033483.1:12730-26327 GCA_013400735.1 Pomatostomus ruficeps | reverse complement strand
ATTAAATATTAATTATAATTATTTATTATTAATGGTTATTATTAAAATTAAATATTGTTCTAAATTCGGTGTTGGAGACTGCCAAGTGAAGTATTCAGCAGCTTCTCGATAGAGGTTTTTTATGCTGCCTTTATTAAGCTATTCCATATATTGTGGTATGAAGTCTGGTGCCATTCTCTACAGGACCTCATCCCTAAGCCATATGCAGAAACGGTTGTGCTGTGGGAATTGTGTAAGCTGGGAACGAGATCACCTGTAGGGCATCAGCTGCCTTTGCTCTCAGGAATTCCCTGCCTCATTCATCACACCACTGTCTTCTAGAACAATATTGCGGCTTGAATATGCTCTGAAAATAGATTTGTTTGTGACAAAGTAGAAATGGTAATACAAGAAAGAGACCAGGATGCCTCTGGTATGTTAGTGTACTTAGGCTTTGTTTGAATGCTTAAGGAATTACTGGTAATCAGTACTGTGAAATTCTTATTTGACCAAAATGGCTGTCTAGTTTGAAAATCATGTCTGCAATAATTTCATTTGTATTCTTAAGTCTCAACAGGGCAGACTAATATTAATGTATTTTCTTTCTCAGGGACTCCTATGATTCCTGTACCAATGGGCATTATGGCACCTGCTCCAACTGTAAGTATTACAGTAGGGATGTGATTATAGCCAAGTGAAATGGAGAGTAAAACTTAGTAGATGTCAGCAGTGTTTTTATTTTGCTCTATTCCATCAGAATTCTACTACAAAAGAAAATGCTTAATTTTAAATGCAGCTGTAATGCAAATGTTATACTGATTTCTGACCTAGACAAAGTTTGAAGTAATGTCTGGAACTACCAGCTGCAGAGGTGAAGCAATTACTGTTCTTGCAAGAAGACATGCTTCTCTGAAATACAGTGGTTTAGGCTTCGCCTTTGGATTGTATGTGCTCTTCCTGTGCACTGCAGTTAGATCAGGGAGATTCCTGGTCTTTTGCTCTGGAGTTTGTAGCCCTGACATAGTACCCTGGAGGCATTACCTCATCCAGGTTTATAAGGCTGTCATGCAGCACTGCTGGGTTTTCCAAAAACCCATGCTTTGCCAAGCTTACAGATAAACTCGCTGTCTCCATGTTGCATGTAATACCCACCTGTAGAAGAGCAAATGAAAAGTTTCTTTGTCTAGCTTATTGATTTCTAGTTGGAAGGGAGGTTTATGATTTTGGGGTGGAAACAAGTGCACTTTAAAATATAAAGGTCGCTTCTTGGTTTCAAGGTGAATTACCATTTGTGCGATTTTGAAGAAGTGAAATCTCCGCAAAATACAGGGGTTTTTTGATAGCTTGTATTATCGCCTGCAGGAGGATATGTTCATGGTAACCAGTGTGTTTAAGACAATGATACTGAAACGAATTTATTATTCAGTTTTGTGCTTAAAATAATTTTTAGTGACACTTCTAGAAGGGTGTTCTTAGAAGAGAGACTGTGCATAAGGACTGTTGAATCATAGGTGAAAGAAGTGTAGCGAAATGGGGCAGATGATCATGCCTATCTTTGTTCAGTTAATCTACAGATGTTTGCTCCTTAACCTTAAGAGGCTCTGGGTTGTGTGTTGATTAACTAAAGCAGTAGTGTTCGTTCAGTGTGTGGAAGCTTTAAGATTATGTGTCCTGTGTTCATTGAAGCCTTTGAGCCAGAGTTACTTTTCTATTCACAGCTTGGTTTTTACACTGTTGGGTAAGGTGATTCAACTTCTGGTGACTCAAGTGTTGCAAACTAGTTATTTGTAGAACAAATAATACCTAATGTTACTGAGACCTTGAGACCTCCAGTGACTGTTCAACTACACCTTTTGTTATCTTTCTTTGCCAGAAAATGGCCATCTTTTTTTGTGTTGTAGAAAGTATTAAAGCCTGAACTGCATATTGGTGTCTTACTCCATAAGCTGAACTAAGGTTCATATGAAAATTCAAATTCAAAATAAATGTGCATCCCTAAGTATTTTGTCTTATGGATTTAAGTAAAAAACCAAACCACTCCAATGCTTTATTTTACAAGTTCTCCTCCTCTTTATAGGTATTAGTTCCCACCACAGTGTCTATGGTTGGAAAACATTTGGGTGTCAGAAAAGACCATCCTGGCTTAAAGAACAAAGAAAACGATGAAAACTGCGGTCCCACTACTACTGTTTTTGTAGGCAACATTTCGGAGAAGGCCTCAGACATGCTCATACGGCAGCTTCTAGCAGTAAGTACAGCAGACTGCTGGTTAAATTTCATGCCTGGCTGGTGAATAAACTAATGACCCACAAGCAGTATATTGAAACTAAAAGCAGAGCTATTCCCACTCACTGGAATAGCAGCCCACTATGACTGAATTCAATAAGTGAAGAGTAGATTTCTGTGAATGTAGACCTATTTTATTTTTAGTAGTGTTTACCCTTTTTTAAATTTTATCATCTTTTGCAAAAAGTGTTTAAGGTTTGTAATGCTTTGAACCTAAATTAATAATGATATTTCTCTTAATTGCAGAAATGTGGCTTGGTTTTGAGTTGGAAGAGAGTGCAAGGGGCATCTGGAAAACTTCAAGGTAACTGTTTATGCTTTTCAAAATCTCTAGACATACTCTTGTTTTTATTACCTGGCAGCTTTTTTAATATCTTGACACATTACTCTTCTTAATCATTTTGAATTTTAAGATACTGTAATATGATAGCTGCTAAATACTTTCTAGCAAAGGGCTAGTATTTTCTGGAATTGAGATAGGTTAAATGAAAAAACGTCTTGGGAGCCTAGTTTTGCTTGGCTTTCTTTTCTGAAATGGAATGATTTTATAGACTATTCCTGAGAAAGGTTTGCCCGTTTGGACTAAGCCCACAAAGGAAGAAACTATTCCAACATTGTTACAAGTCACTTCCAATAATATGTATTGTCATTCTCTATGAAGGAAGCTTTCCTCATGTGAAATTGACCTTCCCTATTGTCAGGTTGAACTGATTTATTTTTTGTGACCTTTCTCCAGTGATTGCAGGAAACAAATTTGGTTACTGTATTTTTGCTGTGCTTTCATATCTTCCTAGGTTTGTGGGTTTTTTTAATTTTAAGGATCTAATTCAGTTCCTTCAGCTTTTTTATATATCACACTTTTTTATTTTGCTGTCATAAAATGTTTTTCTCATTTAAAATATATAACTGTTGTGAAGAACCTAGTTGGAAATAACCCTTCCCTCTAGGTTAACAGTGAGCTGTTGATTGATGCCCTTGTTCATCAGACAATTGCAAATCCACCTGAGATGTCATCATATAGACTGCATTTCTTAGTTAAGACGGATATGTCAAAAGCTTTACAAACACAATCATAGAATAGTTTGAGTTGAAAGGGACCTTTTAAAGTTTACCTAGTCCAACCCCCTCTGAAGAGCAGGAACATCTTCAACCAGATCAGGTTGCTTGGAGCCCCATCTAACCTGACTCTAGAAGTTTCCAGGGCTGGGGCATCTACAATATGTGTACTGTTTCCATCTTGTACACTGGACTATTAATTACATCAAAGATGAGTTCAGTGAGTGAACTTTGAGTTTTTATGACGTGTTCTCCTGGCTTTTACAAAACAAGTGCCTATGTTCCAAGTTTATTGATTCAAAACACATTTTTAAACAAGGTGAATTACCTGAAGAGCTTTAATGCTTTTTTTTACTTCTCATTTCAATCACCCATTTCAGCCTTTGGATTTTGTGAGTACAAAGAACCGGATTCCACACTACGAGCACTGAGACTACTCCATGACCTTCAGATTGGAGAGAAGAAGCTGCTGGTCAAAGTTGATGCAAAGACAAAGGCTCAGCTAGATGAATGGAAAGCAAAGAAAAAGGCATCTAATGGGGTATGTATATAAGGTGTGATTTGCATTCTTTTGGTAGTATGTCAGCATAACTTTACTTGCTAGATCAGATTGTGAGCATGTCTCGGTTTCTACTCCTGTGTCTTTAATTCCTGTTAGGATTTGTCAGCATCACATAAATGAGTCTGAAGATATGTTGAGGGGCAGAGAAGTGTAAGCTCTTAATTCCATAGTGTTCAAACTTATCTGCAAGCTACAATTACATCTCTAGAATCAATTCTGTAATTCATCATGAAGTGCAGTAATAGGTGCTATATATTTTTATTCTGTGGCTTCATTTTTGTTTAGAAACCCTTGAAAGTGCTTGAACCCTAAAAGAACTTACTCTTTTAAAAGAAGTTACCCTAAAAGAAGTTACAGTCAGTCTATAAATTGGCTGTCTGAGAGGAATTGAGGTTTCTTTTCCCTTCCCCGATGATCTTCTGAAACAAATCAATGAGAAGAAAAGAAGTAGGTCATTCAGTAGAAGAGACAGTTATCAGGCAGTGGGCAACTTTCAGACATTTAGTAGGTTGGAAAGTTGCTTTTGTGCTATTCCTTTCTAAAGCTAAGGATCTGTTCTGGAATAATTGCAGATACTTGGTGTGTTGAATTCTTGTTGAGATGCAAAGATGCTTAATTGACAAGTTTGTATTTAAATTAACTGTGTCTGTTTCTTTGCTGAAATACTGTGTTTCAACCCCGATCAAGTTGGGCTATGTCACTAACTCCTAAAGTTTTGCATGTGCCTTAAGATATCACTTAAAACAATTTTTTTCTGTAAAATCAAAGTGAGAAGAGGCTCTTGTTCAGAAAACTGAAAATTCTAATCAGACTGTAGGAGGTAAATTTTTAACATTCCAGTTTGGAATTTTTCTTAAATGTATGTAGACTATAGTGGAAACACAGATACTTTTATTTCATTTTACCTAACCAGAAGGAGAGTCATAGTGATGACTTAAGTACCTGACATGTCTTTGACTGTGTACCCTGTGTATGGGATTAAGTGTAATGGCTTAGCAAAGCAGAGTGCTTACTTGGGGAGGTTTGAGTGGAACATTGTACTGGCTCCCAGCCTAGGTAAGGGCTTGATTTGACTGCCCTTTCCTTCTGTACTTCCTTGTTTCATGTTGCCATCACCTGTGACACTGTGCTTCACAGCTGACGTTACATACAAGCATAAAGTACTTCTGAAGTTCTTGTACATCATGAATTTTGTTTGCTGTGAGCCCCTGTGAGTTACAGTCAGTCTGGGGGGATTGATTGTAATAAAGCGGCAGCTGCTGTTTGTGGCTTTGGTGAGGGCAACTGTATGAGCCCATTCTCATGAACTGTAGAATGAGATTAACTCCATGGTTTTTGCTGGGTTTTGTTCGATTTGGTTGGGTTTTTGCCATTTTTTGTGATGGTGCAAAGCAAGGCTGTGAATTGCTGAGGAGTATTGATGAAGTGCATTGTAATCAAACTGCTTGTGACACCTTTCATACCATCATTGGTGTGCTGGTGCCGCTTGGATCCAAAAGTTGCAAATTTTCATTAATATTTTGAATTAAGAAATCAAACATGTATACTACAACACAATTTCATATAGAGACACACCAAGCAAACCTTTATCTAATTAGCTCCTCTCCCTGATCACTTCTCCCTGGATCTCTTCAATTCCACCCCCTGTCACTACCTTCTAGCTCTTTTCAGCCTGCTCCTCCTTGGCCTGGCAGCTTCTTCAGCTCCAACTGAATCCTCCCTTCCCCCTCATTCTTAGCTGCTGCTCCATCAGACCCTTCCCTCCCCCTCACTCCACCCACCACCTATCGCTTGACGGGATATCCAGCTGGATTCTCAGGTGAGATTCCATTTTTCTAAAAGATTCAGGGGATCAAGAGGTGGGCTACCTTGCTCAGTGTGCAGATCATCCTTCTACCCTTTTGTGTAGTATTCAGTGAAAGGCACTTCTTTGTGTTCCTTTTCCTCCCTACAAGGTTGAAAGGGGCAAAAAGATGAGGAACTGCCAAGTACTTGATCAACAATCATTAAAAGAAAAAAAAGCTTGTTTTGCAAGGAATGTTTTCCCTAACGATGTTTCTTTAATATAGTTCTCTCATTTGAAGTTGCAGCTTGGAAGTTTTAGGTAGGCATTCATGTTGCATGGCACTTAAGTAGAAGGCTTTGAGGAACTGCTGTTGAAGTGATGTGAAATTCTCGAACATAGAAGGCAAAACTTTTGACCAAGAGCTGCACCATAGTGATTGCTTTTCTGGGAGCGTGTGGGTGCTCTCTCTTTTCCTGTCTACTGCCTTAATCACCATGTTTCTGTTTTATTATGTTATTTTATTATACAGTCCTACGCTTGCTCTCTGCAGCCATTCCCTAAAACTGTGCAGTAAACTATGGTATTGCCAGTATGAAAAGATCTGACTAATACAATGCATTTGATAATTAGTTGTAGGTGGTTTGGTTTTCATGTGGTGAGTTGTCTTCTTTGTATGGGTTTGTTAATCTTTTTTTTTTGTTGTTGTTTGGGATTTTGCTTTTTTATATCTGTAGGAGCATGAATGTGATGATGAAAGGTGAACTTCTGATAAAACCACTATTACTCTCAATTTGTTGAGTCCTGTTACTTTGCCATTTTTCCTTAGAACTCCAGACCAGAGACAACAAATGACGATGATGAAGCACTGGATGAGGAAACGAAGAGAAGAGATCAGATAATTAAAGGGGCCATTGAAGTCTTAATACGAGAATATTCCAGCGAGCTCAATGCCCCCTCCCAGGAATCTGACTCTCATCCCAGGAAGAAGAAAAAGGAAAAGAAGGAGGACGTATGTGTTTTGATTTTGGACAAAACAGATTTTTTTTTCTTCAACTCACCCTTATATAATGGCCAAACCTTGTGCAAATACTTTAAACGTAAACTTCTGATGAGAAAACAAATCAACAAGCATTGATGTCAGCAGCAGTTTTTTGGTTTTTGTTTTTTGGGTTTTTTTTGAGCTGAAAGCTAGTCAGTTATAGACACCATCCCTTCAGGATGGTTTAGGCATTTAAGCACCTAAACTTCTTGGAACAACACATTTGAATCTGGGCAGGACTGAACTGACCTTTCATCCCTCTGAAGGTGGAAATACTGAATTTAGTGCAGTTTAATCTGTATGTGCATGTAGGGTTTTTCAGATAAGAAACAACTGTAAAGAATTCCTGCATACCATCCACTTCCAGTGAAAGATGCCAGGGTGCTACTGTAATGCCACGAATTTGGTAGTTTTGACAAAATTCTTCTCTCTGCTTATAGAATGCATTCTTGTAGTGTGCCTTGATCCAACTGGTTGCAGCTGTCTCCCCATATGTGGAAGCACTTCATTAGTTGTGTATGTCCTTGAAGGGATCCTTCAGGGATGAAAGGCATATTGTAATCTTCCTGCCTTACCAAATCACTTTTATACACATCTCAGTTCGGCTGGATTTGGTCAGCCAGCTTTCCTATCTTGTGCAGTGCAAAAAAACCCATGTTAAGCAGGAATGAATGTTCTGGTTTAGACCTGCTTCTGTGAATGACCTTTTTATGGATTAAAACAAATGGAGAAGGGGGAACAAGGATAAGCAAACTCAGACTTAGCTTTTCCAGGAAAGTTTCTAACTATGGGAAAATGGGCTTTCTCACCTACCATTCTGCACCTTATATGAAAGAGATTGGAAAATTGTTTGACCAAGATTTTTACCCACTTAAGTCTTCTGCAAAGTACCTCTTCCAAGGCAATGATGCAGTTTCAAATGTTTATGGAGTTTAAGTGTGGTGCAAGAAACTTCTCCCTCAGGGAGCAAGTCTGTCTTCCCACAACGTTGTTAGTCATGGCCGACCTGAGGTATAAAAGTGCTGAGCTGAGAATTTGTTTCTCTTTCCTCTCCCTCCCTTTGGGAGAAGATGTCTTCTTCGATGACGATTTGCAAATGAGTCACTGTCTAATGCTATCAGCTGTATTTTTTGTTACAAGCACTGTTACAATGTATATTGTCCTGTGGGTAAATATATATATATGGCCATGAATAATGCCAGGTAGTTAAACATTGTAAGAGACCTTTGCAGTCATGAAGAGCTGGGTGCTGAGTATGTCCCTGTGACAGAGCGATATTCTCTTAGCTCTGTGTTGTGTAGAACTTTACTAATGTGAGCTAGTCAAGTAGCCAAATAAGCTCTTTTAAAATACACAGCACTTGTGGGTTGAAATTGCACCCCATCATCCTTCCCATACTGGGAAGGAAGACAAGAAACTTGGAAGTTGCCATCTTTGGCCTGTGTGGATAGAGGTGGGAGTGAAGAGATGGTACTAGTTTGTTGTTCTCTTGTCCATAAAGGAGAGGGGACAGAAGGACTGTTGAGGGTGGGGGGAAAAGGGAAGGTGGATGCAGATATGTTGTGGGGGTGGTGAGGGGTGTGTGGAAACTCACCAGCCTTGGGGTTGTTGTTCCCTGAAGAGTTTGGTGTGAAGATGACTCCCGCTGGTATTAGCAGCAGAGGCTGTTAGTTCTTTTGGGTGAAGGCATGACTGCTGTGGGGGAGTTGAAAATGTGTGCGGGGAGCTGAGAGTGAGTGGAATCTGGTTTTCAATTTCAAGCACGGGGGAACCTCGCTAATTCGCACTAACTATAAGAGCAGGTGCAATCTACCAAATTCTGCGAATTAGCGAGTAAATAAAATCAAGACATACCCACTGCAAATATACTTATTTATTTTGGCAAGTGTAGCTTAGCCTTGTTTCTGATGCTACCATAGGATACTAATATCCTGTAGTACACTTGTAATTCAGTGAAGTCTTACTAACATGAGACATCACTATGTGTTTAAGTAGTTCAGCAAAGGGAGAATTAGCGAGGTTCTTCTGTAACTTTGTTGAATCAAAGAAATGAGATCACAGCAATACAGTATTGCTTTGTAGTACAAACATACAAAACATTGTTTTTCAGAGTAGTGTGCAATCTATTTTTAAAAAAAAAAATCTCCGTGGATTTTTCCGCAGATTTTCCGCAGATTTCCAGTGGCCCCACTGATACCTTATCCACTCATCACCAAGGTTCGTTTACATTGTAGGCTTTGACAATGACTATGTTTACTGCTAGTTGCCAGATTTGTGACTCTTGTCCATCTGATTTTTTTTTTTTCCACTCATTAACATCAGACTGTCAGGTTTGGTACTGCAGAAGGACTTTATTTATCTCTTGCAAGACTTGTTGAAAACTTCTAACCTTCAGCTTTTCTCTTGTTCTCTTGTGTCTGTACAGATGGCTGTTAATGCTTTTACTCCTGTCCCCCTTGTTTTTTAGGAGGATATAAATGCTATAGAAATGGAGGAAGACAAAAGAGACCTGATATCAAGAGAGATCAGTAAATTCAGAGACACACACAAGGTAGTATTCTTGTTTTTGCACTTGATACAAATTAGGCTTTTTCAAAATCCAAAAAACCACTATTATAAAACTTAGCAGTACATTGCAATATCACTTAAAATGATGTTTATATTAGGTTTAATATACATGTAGTTCTTTACAAGTCAGAAAAAGACAGTTGCCACGTTAAAGTGGCCCGTGACATCTTTATGCTAAGACTTTGATTGCTACTCAGTATATTTCAGTCTTCTCACTTCAGCATGAATAAAAGCAGCTTAAGTTGTTACACATACATTAAGTCAAGATATTTATAAGTGAAGGCTAAATGGGGCTGCAGTATAAGACATACACTTGAGTGTGTTTCTCTAGGTAGATTTGTAACATTATCCAAGATTTTTGAAGAGATGAAACGTGAATTAAATTAAAGTCTTTTATTTTAATAGTTCTAAGTTAAGAGTGGGGGAAGATTAAAACTAGGTCAGTGGTTACCAGACTTACCAAACTTTAGATGCATGGAAGAACTGTAAATTCCCATAAAGCTAATCTATTCATTGACCCCCACCATTATGATAGAGATCATATGGTGACTAATGCAAGATGAAACTCACAGCTTGGAAAGTAACATGGAATAGGATGTAAGTATGAGTTTCTGTTTTTTATTATACTTATGGATGCCCCCTCAGAAAAATATGCAAAGGGGTAACTGGCTTGGAAATGTTTGTGCACATCAAGTCCCACCCCAGGGTCCCCACTTACAGAAGTTTCCACTAATGCTAGTATATCTGTGAATGTTTCTGCTTTGGAAAGTGATACTTGTGGATCGGAGAGCACAGCTATGCATGTGATGTTCTTATTTTAATGTTTAGCTTAAAGTTGGTATTAATTTTTTCCTGATAAGATTGGAGTGGTCCGTGGCCTAGGGAAATATCAGCAAGCTGCTCTTTTGAGCACATGCTTTTCTTTCAAAATACCCCCAAATCAACATTAAAGAAAATGTTAAAGGTGCAGCAAGGTGAAGTGTGCCTGTATTGTTCAGCTTTACCACATGCAGTTACTGGGGATGGTACCATGTTTTCATGCAACTGTATCAATATAAACACAGGTGACTTCAGATTATTGTATGTACATGTATTCAATTTTTCTCTTCTCTGAAGTTGTTCAAGATAAAAATCTGGGGGGAAAAAATCTAAAAAAAGTCATCTGGAGAAGCTCAGCAATTAAATCTGAAACTGGTTAGGTGTGAAACTTCAGTAGAATTATGTTCAATTCCGAGCCCCGAGTTGTCACTGATACTAAGATGAAAACAAGTAATACTTCTTTTTAAATTGCAAACAAAACAAACAAAAACGAAGCTTCATTGTTTCAGAAGCTATTGGGCATTTCACTGCCTTTGATTTGTATTATTGGGGGGCTATTTTGGGTTTCTTAACATTAAAAATCAACTGGAAGTAGTCATTGTGTATATTGGATATGTTTAAAAGGGGCTGTTGAATCCTTAGCAGCTGGCTAGTGAGCACAGTGAACCTTTGCATGTTTTTGGTATGAGTTTATAAACAATAACGACAGACTGTCAGGGTATCAGCATTGCAGGGGGCGTCCATTTACAGCACGGACGAGTCTGAAGAGAGCCCAAGGTAAGATTTATAATTCTTCTACCTGTTCATTTCTGTTCATTACTTCAGTTTATCTGATACCGTTCCCATCCCATTACCCTTTCAGATCCTTTTATTTAGGTTTGCAGAAGTTGACTGAGGTCAGATTTTGATTAAAAAACAGACCAGTTTATTTTTTCAAATGGATTTTAAGAAAGTGGACTTAGGAAATAGATTTTAACACAGCAAAACTTGTGTTTGTGCATTTACACTTGTGTGAATATATTTTTAATAAAAGAATGAAACTCACTCTTGAGAAATCTCACCACGAACAGAGTTTTTGAGAGTGGTGAAAAAGCAGGAGTTCAACTAAAGAAATTTCTATTGGAACATCTAAGATAACCTGTAAGTATCAACCACTTCAGTATGTAAACTTTCTTTAAAAGTATATGAAATTTGAGGTAAGTTGTTTTTAAAAATTGACAAACTAGTTTAACATTTGACCCTACTGAGGTTTAACACTGTAAAGCTCCTGGATAATACAGTCCTTAGAAATTAGTTTTTCAGTCCAATGTGTATTATAGGATATAAGTTTTATTTTTTTCACATCAGTTTTCTACCAATTCCTACCATTTTTAGTCCCTTTTTCCTTTTGTGATTTCAATGTATCCAACACGGGTTTGCCTGTATTGTGCTATCAATGCAGCATAGTTTCTCTGGATACATTAATCACTAGTGAATTAGCTTTATTTCTGTAATCCTTTGTCGGTTCTCTGGTCCCTGTGCCTATGGCAGAAGAACACTAATCAGGTAAGATTGCTTTTTAAAGTTGTCTTAAATGCTTTGTTTAAAAGAAAAGAACAAAAAAAAAAACACAAACCAGAGAAAATGCTGTTTCATTGTTCGAGTTTTTAATTTCATTTCAGTGATGGTAAACGTGGAGCCAAAGGGGATAAACCTGTTTATTCTGCTCAATATTTGTTCAAAAAGTGGTATTCTGGCATCCATCAGGTTGAAATTTGGTGTATTTGGTTGTTATTTGGTATATTTGTGAACCGTGTACTTGCTCTTCCTCCCAGAAACATAGCTAATAGGCAAGGTTAATCCAGTGTTGGCGGTCCATGTCCTAGCACAGCATCTGTAAGTTAACACAAAACAATTGCTTCCAAGGATGGATTTATCTATCATTCTGTTGATGTATTTTCTATTGTCTTATAGGAATTCTGGTCATAAGAACTGTTTCTAATTGAAAAAAAGTGGCAATTTTGTACAATTTTTAGTAAAACTGTAGCAGGTAACCTTTAGTTTCTGTGTTTCAAAAGAGCTATTTCCAACCTTTTTTTTAACTGTCTCCATCTTGCAGTTGTGGAAGTTAAGATTCCATTCTGCAGAGTCCAGTTCTTACCAATGAACACTTAGAACTTTTTTAGGGAGGGACAAGGGGAAAAGTGTCAGTTTTCTTCACTGTTTAACCACATGCACCATGTGTAAGTGGATATATGTCTTTACCCAAGTTTTCATCTAGGATGGTTTTGGTGTGCCAAGACTTTTTGGGGAAACAACTCATTGTCCCAGTAAGCATTCCACTGAAATATATTTTCCTAATTGAATAGAGTTAATTTTATCAGCTGAAGTTCACTTTACTTGTACCCAACTGGCTCATAGAGCCAATGGAATTTGGGTCCCACCTGAATCATGACTGGTAGTGCACTCTGAATGTGCAATTTAGTCAGCTCATAATACAGGGCCAGCCCTACTCTGCTAAGGTTGGAGATGGCTGGTCTGTGTAGATCTATGCTTTTGCACGAAACTTAGTCTTGTGATTGCTGCATTTTGATTTCATACTTATGAGTTCCAAAAAATACCCACCAAACCCTATTTAATACTTTAAAATTAATGGCGGTTTTGGTATTTCCATTACCAGCCTTGTGTGTCGCGCCGGGAATATCCAGTTTGTGTAACTATAGAATTAACTATGAAAGTTCTCTTGTTGGTTTTTAGAAACTGGAGGAGGAAAAAGGCAAAAAGGAGAAAGAAAGACAGGAAATTGAAAAAGAACGCAGAGAAAGAGAAAGGGAACGGGAACGTGAACGAGAAAGGAGGGAGCGTGAAAGAGAGAGGGAGCGTGAACGAGAGAAGGAGAAGGAACGGGAGCGTGAACGGGAGCGAGATAGGGATCGTGACCGGACTAAGGACCGAGACAGAGACCGCGAACGAGACAGAGACCGTGACAGAGATCGTGAAAGGAGTTCAGATCGCAACAAGGATCGGAGCAGATCAAGGTGAATGTTCTTCAATTGCTGTTTATTTCACTTTTTCTTAGTGCTGTTTACTAAATGCATACAGTTCAGTAGATAGCTGCTATTCAAAAGACTGTGATCCTTGTGGAAGATCAGAGTAACTGCAGCAAATCCAAATTGGGAGAGTACTTGATTTGCCCTACAGCACAAGAATGTAAAAGCTGCAATATGCAGTAAGCAACTCTCCGGTCATAACTTAAGCATGCTGGTTTTATCTCAGATCTCTCCTGTTTTTCATTATTAACTTTATTCCTGCTTAAGGTTATCTTATGTTTGTGGTATTTTTTAGCTTAAGCAGGTTTTTCCATTTCCTTTGTTATGTGGTGGGCTTCTTGGTTGGATTTTGGGGGATATTTTTCAGTTGGCTGGGTTTGGGTTTTTGGTTTGGTTTGTGGGTTTTTTTTAGTAAAAGCGAGGGGATTACTCCTTCAAGCTGTAATTCATCATATCATATTCTGAGTGCTTCT
>VYZT01033483.1:0-12714 GCA_013400735.1 Pomatostomus ruficeps | reverse complement strand
ATCATATTCTGAGTGCTTCTTTCACATTAAATCATCTTGTCAGAAGCATTAAAATTGTCTGTAAGCCACATAAACATGAAAGGTTTATTAAGGATACCCTTTGTTTGTGGTGGTTTTGGCTGTGGAGAACTGCTAACACAGTCATCTGATAAGAAATTGCCATATGCTCATGCTTACTTTCTGTAGATATTGCTATTTAATGGTTTAGTGCTCAAACAGCTACTTTTAGGTAAATGGGTTTCTGAATACCCATCAGTAAGTGTTGATTTTATGCTTATTTCTATACCAGCTAATCATCATCTACAACTGCAAAAGAAAAATAACCTCTAAGATGCTATTAATCATTTGTTTAAATGGAGAGGAAGGCTCTGTACTGAACTTCGGGGTTTTTTCTTCCTGCAGAGAAAAAAGCAGAGACAGGGAAAGAGAACGAGAACGCGAGAGGGAAAGAGAACGAGAACGCGAGAGGGAACGGGAAAGAGAACGGGAACGGGAAAGAGAACGGGAAAGAGAGCGGGAAAAGGATAAGAAGAGAGACCGAGAAGAAGATGAAGAAGATGCCTACGAACGACGAAAACTAGAGAGGAAACTGCGTGAAAAGGAAGCTGCATATCAAGAGGTAGGTTGGAATTTTTAAGGTTCTTTAAATAAAAAAATGTTTCTGAGAGTTGGTAACAAGGCCTCTAGTATAAAATACATCATTCCTTCCCCTTTTCTTAAATATGTTTTTAATCCTTTGAGTACATGAACTGAGGCAAAATATGTAAGTCACTGTCAAAATAGACTTTTTATTTTGATGTTTTAAATTAAAATTATGCAAATTATTTATAATAAAGTTGTTTTAAACAACAATCCAAACTAACTTTGAAGTAGTACTGCTGTTCTTAATGTTCTTGAGGACTGGAGTGTGTTTTCTTCTCTTGCAGCGTCTTAAAAACTGGGAAATCAGAGAACGAAAAAAAAGTCGAGAATATGAAAAAGAGGCTGAGAGGGAAGAAGAAAGAAGAAGGGAAATGGTAAGTCTTACAGTTTTACATGTAATTTTCCCTGCCTTGTCTTGGTCCCATTTAAAATGGAATATTCTACTGTTATTTTTATGGATAGTAATAGAGCTCTCATTTTGTAAAAAGGCCTTGTGTGTTTTTGTACCAAAAAAATCCCCAGTAAATAGACTTGAAACAGAAGATGTCTGGTAAGTGGGAGTGCTATTTAGAGTCTGAAAAACAAAGCCTAGTGGCTTGGTCTTGTGGAGGCAGAAGAGAGTGAGAAGTAGGGAGCGGTAAAATACTGTGATCTAATCATCACGCACTATTACATCTGTAACTTGCATCAGATTGTGACAAAACCTACTGTGTGTTCTGTGTCCTGCAGGTGGAACTAGACCTGTTTTAACTTCCAACCTGCTCGTGTACCCAAACCTTCTATGAGATATGATACGATATTCTTTAATGTATCTAAGCACTTTATAAACGCCTGTCTTTAGTTCATTAGTTGTGAAATTATCACATTTATCAATGTAACACTTGGAAGTTTTGTTTGAAAAGACACTTTTGGAAAACAGATTATTCTGTAATCTCATAGTTTTATGCTAAAGCATACAGAAGTTATTTTAAATTTTAGGGGTGTTACTTCTCTTCATAGTTTACCAGAGAAGGAGAGATGTTGAGAGAGTAGACGATGGGTTAGAAATTGCTCCAAAGCCATATATGCAACAAAACACACAGGGGCAAGGGGATTATAAAACACATTGTTTCATGTGGAATCCAAGTTTTCCCTCTAAATGCATGAGGGGGAAAAAATGTTTGAAATTGACTCAAGGATATTTTCCATTACTAATCCTCCTGCATGCTGGCTATGGATGGTAGTTTAGAAAACAATGTTAAATTTTGTGCTGAAATTACAACCATAAGCATAATTTGTTTCTCAAAGTCATTAGCATAGGAGTATCTTACTGTTGTTTGAAGGATATTGCTTAAATACGGGTTCGAAGGTCCTAATTTAATTTTCCTTGAAGAACTGGGGGTTTTGCCTTTTCATTTTATCAAGAGGGGAAGAAAGAGTGGAGACGCTTTCTCCCTTGGCCCCTACAGTGTTAGGCCTGTACATTAATGTCACATAGGCCTGTATATTGGTGCCACATAGTTTGTATCAGTACCACAACAGGAGAGTGCTTATCCTAGGAGCAGCCATCAGATTTATTTCTGTGCATAAGTGTCTTAAAAAAGCTCTTGAAACAAAACACTACTGATAAAATACACTTAGGCTACCATGTTAAAATGCCCAGTGCTAGACTTAATGGACTTGGAGAACAGGAACTTCTGATCCTCTTCATCTGTAATGTGAAACAAAAAAACGCAAATAAATGTATACATATGTGGGTGGAGGTGTGTGTATGTATATACGCAAATCAGTGACACAATCCCAGGAGACTATCTGAATGCAATATCGAAACTTTTCCATTTTTGGTTTGGAAAACTCTGTATTTTTAGTTTGAAGCAGAGTAGATCCACAATTAACTTGCTAAAATATTAGTGAATTTATAAGTCTTGGAAAGGAAACCAGAAATCCGTATTTAAGTTTCAATTCCTTGCAGGCAAAAGAAGCCAAACGGTTAAAAGAATTCTTAGAAGATTATGATGATGACAGAGATGATCCAAAATACTACAGGTATGGCTTTGTATTCCTGACAAAATCTCCACTGTCTGTTTTAACACAATTGTGGGGTTTGTTGGCAGAGGCTTATGGAGTTTATATTTGACTGTTAATGTGGCAGTGTAAGGGTTATAATTACCTCATTTTTTTTAGTGTCACTTGATAAGTAGGGAAAAGGGAGGCTCCTTCTACTTGTTAATGCTTGGGAGTACCTGCTCATTCCTATAACTTTACTTTGGGGTGAGGCAGGGCAGAGGTCAGTGTAATGTCAAAATAAGGTGCTGAGAGAAGGGAACAAGCATGTATCTAAATAATTCACTGCTAAGAAGCTGTAAATAGTACGAAGAACAAGCTTGTTAAAGTAAATGACTGGGAACATCCTTCAGCAAGGGACTAACATTTGTATTAAACTAATTTAGCAGAAGTGGTTCTTGTCAAAAACCTATAAAATTTGATTCTTTCTCTAAAGTGATCAACAGCCACATTCTCTACTTCTGTTTAATGTGGTGGTGTAGATTCTGTACAGTAAGGTTGAGAACTGGTATCTTAGATTCTTCTGTTACAAAAACGGAGGATGCCACATGCTCTTACAAGGAAATATATCTGTATGAAGTTTTTCTTGTATTGTGGTAGAAGCCTCTCATTGAAATGTTCTTTCAAGTACAAAATATGTATCTTTTGTAGGGGGAGTGCTCTTCAGAAAAGGCTACGAGACAGGGAGAAAGAGATGGAAGCAGATGAACGAGATAGAAAAAGGGAAAAGGAAGAATTAGAAGAAATTAGGCAGCGTCTTCTGGCTGAAGGACATCCAGATCCAGATGCAGAACTCCAGAGGGTGAGTTGCTGTTGGTCTGACAGGAAAAAGAGAGTCCTTTATATTCTGGTTGTATTGAGCAAAATTGTGTAAGAGATCTGATATTTACTATATTCTCTATTCAGTTTTTCTTAAAAAGAAATCCAGATAAGCAGTAAGGACAATGGAAACAAAAATTATCCAGATCAACATCCAGACTTGATGGAGTTTGAAAAGGAATTAATCAGTATTTCTTAAAATAATGCCAGTAGTTACATGTATTTTTCTTGACTAACAGTCTTCTAAAGAGGAGGATCTTTAGATTCTTTTCAAACAGTGCTGGTTTGGGAGAGCTTCTGTTTTTGTCAGTTGTCTCTTTTCATTGTAGATGGAGCAGGAGGCTGAGCGGCGTAGGCAGCCGCAAATAAAACAAGAGCCAGAATCTGAGGAGGAAGAGGAAGACAAGGCAGAAAAAGAAGAAAAAAGAGAAGAGCCAGAGGAAGAGGAGGAGGAGCCTGAACAGAAGCCCTGCCTTAAACCAACTTTGCGACCCATCAGTTCTGCTCCGTCTGTTTCTTCTGCTAGTGGAAATGCAACTCCTAATACACCTGGTGATGAATCTCCCTGTGGCATTATTATCCCTCACGAAAATTCACCTGAACAACAGCAGCTGGAGGAGCATCGGCCCAAAATAGGACTTAGCCTCAAATTGGGCAAGTTTACATTTTATTTCAGTCTTCCATATGGGATCAAAATGAAAATTGTCAAGCTGAGTAGCCACATGGTTTTCCAAATATGTCGTATGTGTTGATGTACTTATATCAAGTATGCTGTGCTTGAGTTGTCCTATCCAGAAGATATGTTTTATAGAGCTCTCTTCATCCAAAACCTTGAGGGCAGAAAAGAAAGAAGTTTAGACATGTTCAAGAGCTAATTTTTTTAGGAATGTTCTGCGCTGGGATTGGTTATTTTCACATGTTTTTCACCTTAATATAGCTGTAAATATCTCTTTTAAAACTCATTGCTACTTTTCATTGGTGTAAGTATATGTTAAATTTAAGACCTAGGTAGTTCTTAAGTTTACTTAAGACCCTTTTAAAGAAAAAAAAAAATCGATTTTTTTTCTTCCTTTCAGAATATCACAATGAATTTATGACAGTTGTGAGTGAAATTTGAGCGTAGAGTTC
This sequence comes from Pomatostomus ruficeps, assembly GCA_013400735.1. Classification (NCBI taxonomy): domain Eukaryota; kingdom Metazoa; phylum Chordata; class Aves; order Passeriformes; family Timaliidae; genus Pomatostomus; species Pomatostomus ruficeps. Next base: position 8,082 of record VYZT01033483.1, on the reverse strand, counting down.
CTTAGTACTTTAGCCATTTCCTACTGTTTTAAAAAAATTAGTTCTGAGCAGCAGAACTAAGAATATTTGTATTCCAGAAGGTTTGTGTATTTATTATTTACTATTTTGATTAAACTATGTCAGGCTGCACTTTGAGCTCACACTGTGTTATACCTTGAATGATGAGAGACTTTACGGTATTAGGCTGATTAACGGTTTTCTTACACATTGCAACCTTTCATTTCTGTGCTCTGCCTTTGCTAAGGTTGGAACTCAACTCTAGTCTTCCCTCAGAGAGAGTGCTAATTGGTTTTAGGGCAGAGAAAGAAGACCCTATTTTTCAAAAGGGTCAGAGTCTTGAAAAAACTCCAGTAGAGATCTTTACCTCTTTTGCAACTTTTATGACAGAGTTTGAGAGATTAAAAGCCAATGCCAGGCATTCACAGGTGTTTTTGTAGCATACAAACCAATATTCCTTAAGTAGTGGGGAAAGAGCAAACTAGCTTCAGTTGCAGTTGATGAATGTCTTATTCCGTCTTTTGGGTTGTAGGTGCCTGCAATAGTCCTAATCAGCCCAATGCTGTAAAAAGGAAGAAGCTTGCTGTGGATAGTGTTTTCAATAAATTTGATGATGAAGACAGCGACGATGTGCCCCGCAAAAGGAAACTTGTTCCCCTGGATTATGGAGAAGAAGATAAAAGCAATATCAAAGGCAGTGTTAATACAGAAGAAAAGCGCAAACATATTAAGAGTCTCATTGAGAAGATTCCCACAGCAAAACCAGAGCTCTTTGCTTATCCTCTCGACTGGTCAATTGTGGATTCAGTAAGTTGATTACATTTAACCGTTTTTAAAAAGGCTTAATTTTTCCAAGTAAACCTTATAATTGAATAGAAAAATCAGATCACTGGGACCCCAGTGGATTAGAGCATCATCACCAAGTGGAGTCAAACTTGAGTCCTCTATTTATTGTTCATACATAATCCTTATTTTGAAGTATGCCTGCTTATTTTTGTTTGGTCTCTCTTGAATTGCCACTACGAATTGTCAAGCAGTTTTATGGAAGGAGGAAAAAGGGCCCTGTAAAAACATGTTAGAGCGGATTTCAGAAATACTTGCAGATGCCAAATCTCTAGCGGTTGTATCATTGATAGCAGAATGTATCTTCTGCTAAATAGCTGTTTGAATCTTCTAGATGCCTATTGGGCAATTGTTGGAACAGAGTAAAGTTTAAGGTAATTATTTATTTTGGTTTTGTGGTTTTTTTCCAGACACTAATGGAACGTCGAATTAGACCATGGATCAACAAGAAAATTATAGAATATATTGGTGAAGAAGAAGCCACACTAGTTGACTTTGTTTGCTCTAAGGTTCGTATCTTCTGCATTCTCTGTGAGGTTTGGGGTTTGCTCCCTATTTAAACTGCAGCAGCAGTTTCAAATGCTGGATTTGCATTTGAAAGCAGATGGTTCTTGGCTTCTCAGTAATCTGTGATACTGGTCAGCAGAGACGGTGTACTTGGAATCAATATGTACACTAACGTTTCATAAGTTTACCTCTGTTAGTGCCTATGCGCAATATGTACATGCTAGATGTTCTGATACCTGTTAGAGAAACATGGAACCAGAGAAAGAAATGATCAGTTGACAGGGGCAGATGTTTTAACTGATGGTTTTATCATTAGATTTCAGAGTTAGTATCTCATTTGCCACTAAAATTTTTTACCTTAAAAAATAGGATTTGTGTGAATGTAGGAAAGAAAGAGCTCTGATTCTTATATACCCTTTTGGATTAACTTAAAAAGCTTTTTAGATGTTGTTCCTTTAGAAGTAAGCAGTTAAGTAAGGTTTTAGAGTTAACATTGGAACTCATTCTGCCATACCTTTCAGCCATTGCATGACTTGTTTAAAGTCTGTGTAGCTTCTTCCATTGAATAACAAACTAAATTTTTATAAATTGCCTTTTTTAATCTCTCGGGACAACTCTAGGGATTTTTATCAATAGGGAATTGTGAAAACTCTTCAGTTTTCAGGGTAGTTGTGTTTATAATGGTTTGTCTTGGTTTATCTTGTGGGGCTACTGTATGAGAGGCAAAGCAAGACCTGGGAGTTTTATAACACAGTTGATTAGCAGAAACTCAAAAGTAGAAGTTGAATATTTGCCATGCTTACATTATATACATGTGTGTGTATATATATATATATAAATAAATTGAATTTTATGGTATTGACAGACAACTTACTTGGTTCTGAAAAAGTAAAATTAAATACTTAACTGGTAGATGAGAAATCCAGTTATGAGGAGTGATACAGGGAGAATTTTGCCTTGGTTCTCCATTAGCAGTTTGTTGTTGAAGGAAGTGAAGCCTTTTCCTTAAATTAAGAAAGCGTAATTGGAGATGTAAGAATAACCAGCAAATACAGGACCTGTGAATCTCTGGAGCTTCCTGGAACTTGTTCCTCAGCAATTGGCCATAAACTAGCACTCACTATGATGGATTCTGATGCAGTTTAATACTAATTTTTGCCACAGTTAATACTGGAACCTAATGAACTGCTAATACTTCTTGCATGTGCAAAGCATTCAGAATTCCTTAGATATAACTGGATTTTGTCCAGAAATATGTATAGGGTTTATTCTAAGTTTTCAGTCTAAAAACATTTGTTTCTTTTAGGTTATGGCTCACAGCTCACCACAGAGCATACTGGATGATGTTGCCATGGTAAGCAGAAATTCTGTAACTGATACACCTTCTATATTTTGCTGAAGCTAAAAGTCAATTATGCAAAATAGCAGGAGTCCATAATAGAAAAGATTTATTAGATATGATTGAGCACACCATGCTAGCACAGGCATTATTTTGCAGTTACAGCACCTAGGTACAAATTGCCAGCCCCTCTTCAGAATTTTTCAGTATTCAGAAATGTGGAACAAAGATTTTTGTCCCTAAGAGTAGATGTCAAAATTAACAGTAATAGAACTGTATCAGAAATAAACACTTTTATTCCTTCTTTTTCTTGTAAATAGATTTTTATTAGTGGTTTAATGGGTCTTTTCCTAATTAATGAGCAAAAAGTGATTTACTGTAGAAGCATAAAAGCTCTTTTTTGCATGGTGTTGGAAGAGAGAAACTTTATGAAATCATACTACTGTTCCACCATATTTTCATACACTGAAAGGTGAATAAAAACTAATTGTCCACTCTCTTCCTGTAAGGAAACTTGGAGGCAAAGTTGGTAGGAGCCATATGCATAGTGGAAGATAGTAGATTGTTTTTGGTGGGACTAGTAAGCGACTTGGGGAACTTTCGAGAGATGTTGATGGATGCTAAAGGTTTGTACGGATTCAAGAAAAGCCTAGATAATAAGTTCGGGGAAAAGAAATCCATTGAGAGTTTACTTAATAAATATCCAAGTAAGTTCCAAGCTGAAAATGAGCAGAGGTTAGGAGTTAATTTAAGGGAAAATACCACACGTGAATGTCCTGTTCTTACATACTTTCCAAGCCTGCCATTTCTGTGCCTCTTCCCAGACTACTTTTAGATACTAGTTTATTGATTTCTTTATCTCCAAGTGCTTAACAGCTTCACTATACAAGCATATTGTTAGAGCCTGGTCAGGTCACTGGTGCTGGACAGACAGACTCACCAGTCCCTCCCTCAAAGACTTGTGTTATGCTACATCCACTTTGTAGTTCAGATGTATCTACAATTAGTCTTTATAACTGGAATGCATAACCTAAAAAATAATCTATAAACTGTGTGTTTTCTACAGGTACTAGATGAAGAAGCTGAAGTTTTCATAGTCAAAATGTGGAGGTTGTTGATATACGAGACAGAAGCAAAGAAGATTGGCCTAGTGAAATNAATGTGAATTTTTTTGTCCTCGGCTCTGAGGCCCCTTTTACCCTTCTCAATTAGTTATCAAATCCTGCATTGGTTCTCTTTATAATACACGAGGTACAATTACCGGTATGTTTTATAAGCTGCAGCTACTGTACATGCTCTTTGGTAATTTTGTTATGTTACTCTGATTCTTGTAAATATTAAGAAAAAAAATCCCCTGTTTTGCAAAACATTTGCACTTAATGTGGAACTATATCAGTTACAGGTGAAGACAAAAGATTTTACTGCAAGTTTATTAGTGTTTTTTTGGGGGCATACTTTCCCGTTTTTTATTTAAGGAATGATCAAAATACAATTTAAAAATAAGTGTCTTGAGCTGTTTTCAAAGAACAGCTTTGTGTGTTCATTTGGTCTCTTCATCTGACTGGAAAAGGGAGTTCCTTCAAACTTCTCATTCTAATGTGAACCAGTAGGAGTCTTGGTACTTTGTTGCCTATTAAGAATTACTAACGAAGCTGGGAACTTAATCTCTTGCAGATGCTCTGCTTCTTTCCCAGGAAGTGCAAATCACAGGAAGTTTTTTATTTGCTTAGTTAAAACAAGAGCAGGACATAGATTCAGTAAGTGCTATCTAATGGTTTTTGGTTTTTTCTTCTGCTCAGTTTCATTCTAGCCCTTACCTACTATCCCTTCTGTCTCCAAAATAATGAGATTGCATTTTTTAAAAGAAATTATTTTTTAAAACTTTTTTTTGGTATTTAGAAACAAAACAAAAAGCCCTCTTTGGGTGTAACAAAACAACCATGAAAACTAAAACATAAGCTTCCAAACAAAGCTGAAATCTTGTTTTTATCCATGCTGTTAAACTAGCCCTGACTTTTGTTTTCTACTGTATGCAGTCTGTTGTCCACAAAAAGAGGGTAATATTTTCCTGCCTTGTTTGTATGGTTTTTTTATAAATAGACTGATATGGTATAAATGATGACATGTACTGTAAACTGCATTTTTTTTATCTCATACCTGGGTAAGAAGTCAAATCTATAATGTGCTGTGAGCTGTTTTGATTGCAGGAGGACTGTGTTCCAGGGAGCAAACTGTCTCGAAATTATTTTTAATTTTTAAAACACAATTCTTAATAACAAACAAATTAAGTAAAGGTGTTCCAGTATCTCTATATTGTATTTAACTGAAGGATACAGGTTGACCTGTTCAGAAAACATAACTGTGACCTTGAGTTACTAGTTCTTTTTATCTGGAGAGGACACTTGAAAACACTGTTCTTAACAAATGGGATTGTGTAAAGGTTCCACCATGTAAATATTTCAGATATTAAAAATGTATATATTTGATTTAAGGGTTGATATTCTTTTGGAGTCTTATGCAGCATGCAATTGTATTTAACACTGCTTACTGAATCAAGTGTTCCCAAATTAGGGGTGGGGTTTTTTTTTAAAACTACCTCCTTCTTATCTCAGGTGACTAGAAGCCTGCAAATTTAGATGTGATCCCAGTATGTTCTTTCTCATCCCTGTGATACTGCACTACGCACCACCAAATGTTCTTTTTTAACTTGAAGTGTCATGCTCAGATGTTACTTTTATGTTGTGCTTGCATTTGTGTGAGAATGTGTTGGTTTGTGTGCCTACATGTTGCAATCTTCCTGGGTTTTTTCTGCAACTTGATGGTTGCAACCATAAGAAATTACTTCCCTGTTCTCCCTATACAGTTCTGCATCACCATTTACCAAGTTTTCAAATTCTAAATAAATTCAAAACCTGCTCTGTTTGTAGCAAACACAGAGAAGAGGGAGAGTGAACTTCATGAGTGCCTTTAGACCTGGGAAATGGCATTCTCTCTCAGTAGTTGTAGTTAAACAAGACCAATGTGACAAACAAGACAAAGTGGCATTGCAATGCCACTGTGTGACAGATTGCCCAACATCCTCATACAGATTCGTCAGAGAAAGCTCAAGTTGTGAAACTTCAGTTTGTTTCTGCCCTAAACTAAAGCTGTGTGTGCAGTGGATGTAAGCTTGTACTCTTCCTTTCTTAAGGAGACTGAAGGTGCCTGGGTGAGAAAGACATGTAAACTTTAACCTGGAGTGTTAAATACCAATGTATATAAGTATATAGAATCATTGTGATATCATCAAAAATCAATTTTGTCGAAGTTGTGGTTTTCTTCAGTAGTGGAAGAAGAAAGGAATGTTCACTAGATGAACTCTGGTTTGGCTTATCAGCTTTTCCTCTTTCAGAATGCAAGTATAAAGTCACTTCTGCTTTTACATCTTACTCAAATTATTGTTACTGTGTCTCAGTGATACTGTATTTTGTGTCAGTGATGCTGGGGAGTAGAACACAAATTATATACTGCTGAGGTTCTTAGTGCAGAAAGGATCTTCAGTTTGTTAACTTTCAACATGCAGTAACAGAATTATTTCAAGATAAATTTGGAAAATCTGGGGTAGAAAAAGCCTTTTTTTGCCAGTATTACAACACTTCACTGTCTGGATGTGTGATTTAGTACGCACTCAATGTGTTGTGTTAGTGAATGCACAGATGACGAGTATGCTCAGAATGAGATACATGGATAAAGTATGTATGCTGCCCCAGGTACTCAGTGTGTCTTGGAATAGTGCGACCCTACTGTGAGGGAGTTAGTTACTCCAGAAGTTCCACATACTGTGTAATGAAAAAATACCAGTATTTACACAACAGAACTGGATATACTTGTTGATCTGGACCTTACTGTGCAATAAGGCTTTAAAACTTGACATAACACGTGCTCTGATTCTCCTGGTAATCATTTTGTGTAACTGCCATTCAGTGTTTGGAATATGTGAGTACAAATATGAAGTATTTTTCTTCATTAATATGCACTGAAAAATGGGAAACAAGGAGCAAGTAAGATCCATTACTGAGAATTATGTATTTTTTTATGATCTTCGAGTTGGTGAGAGACATTTTTTGTTCTTAGAGTATTCAACCTGCTCACCTACTGATTTGGTCTTTCTAATCTTGGCCGTTTCCTTCATTCTCTTTAAGCAGGAACCTGCGCTAAAAATAATGATCTAGCTAGATGGTCATGGCTCCAAATGTGGGCAGGGGAAAGCCCCCAAACAGCGAGTTCAGCTTTTTACTGAATTCCTGTGTCTTGCTGCTAATGCTTCCCTATTACTGAGAGAGAAGTAGACCTTTCACACTCTTATTAAATGGAGTTGATAGATAGCTGCTTGCAGGAGTAATAGTTTGGTTGGAAAGTGGATACACTTAAAAGAGCAAGCCGTTTGTTTTTATATTACAATTGAGTCACACGTCTTCGTATTCTATACATTATCCTCTGTAGGAACATCGAGTACAGAAGTAAAAATTAGTACACAGTCATGCAGTGTGAGCAGTGTAAGGTATTGTTTAATAGACATTTCATCATGGATCAAACTGGTATTAATAATAGAAAATAGTTTGGTACAGCTGTATGCCCATGTTTGGTTGTTTTCCCTTTAATTAAATAAAGCTACTTGTAATTTAAATGGTTAGACATCACTTTCAGTCTAAAAATGGCTTATTTTAAATGCATTTCATATGCCTATGAGCTACTGAAAGTCAGTATTTCTGTTGCAATGCTTACATCAAACCTTTTAGGTGCAATACTTCTGTCCCACTTAATTTTACCATAGATCTTCCTGTAGTGTAGTCAAATACTGAGATACAATGTTGTTTTAAACATGCAGAATTACATAGTCTCTCAGATTTTACAATTTTTAAATTCAGAGTGGTTATATTGATTTACCAATATGTATCATAGCCTTTGCTATATGTTGTTACTAACTCAATTGATTATGCACTTGAAAATTAATTGTGGATTACCATTCAAATATGGATAGCAAGGTAAGTTTCAAATTTTGAATTGACTTGGCTATTTTGGTTTTTCCACTAACCAGTCACAGCTCTAATTAGAGGCTTCTTGAAAAGATACCATGTTGACATTTTGATTTTGAAATTAAATATCCCTTCAAGTTATTTTCTTAATGCCTTTTCTTGTGGGACCATTTTAAAACAGGGTTACTGGCATATATATGACTTGCATTCAAAACAGCCGAGAATTGTATTTTCTCACAATATCTCGCTTTATCTGGTACTAGGTTAAAAAGGTCAAGCTAGATTTCCTTTGCACGATTCGTCGTGGCTGGAGTTTCAGCGAGTGCTCATTCTGTGCTATCCAGCAAAGCCTCTCCTGACCGGTGCCTTTCTGCAGTTCCC
>VYZT01033438.1:14598-29348 GCA_013400735.1 Pomatostomus ruficeps | reverse complement strand
CCCCGTCCCGTGTGTGTGTGTCCCCTCCCCAATCCCCTCGGCCGCTCTCCTCCCTCCACCTCCCTTCTCCTCCTCCCCAAGGCTCCGGGGCGAGGAGCCTCCCCCCCGCAGCGGGTCCTTACTCGGGCGCTCGCTGCTCGGGCTCGGCCGCGGCGGCCATTTTGAACTTCCGAACTCCTTCGCTGCCGCCGCCGCCGCTGGGAGGGGGCGGGGGGGACGCGGGGCCGGAAGTGAACCCCGCGCGCGGGGCTGGGAGCGCGACGGAGGCCCCGCCCCTCCCGCCCCTGAGGGCGGCCGGGGGGCGGTGGCGGCGGGAATGGATCCGGCGGCGGGAATGGATCCGCCCGGGAGACAGCGCGTTTGCGTCAGGTATTGGGAGGGAGCTCTTAGCCGTGAGGCACTGGAACAGGTTGCTCAGAGAAGCTGTGGATGCCCCATCCGTGGGAGTGTTCCAGTCCGGCTTGGCTGAGCAGCCTGGTCCAGTGGAAAGGTGTCCCTGCCCTTGGCAGGGGGTTGGGACTGGGGGATTTTAAGAGGTCCCTTCCGACCCAAGCCGTTCTGTGATCCCATAATCCTGTTGTAGGGCGTTGCTCCGCTTAATTTGCCTTTCCGGGCTCGCGAAGGAGGTGGCTGTGCGGAGCTGCGGGGAAGGGGTCGGGGGGGTTTGGGGACAGGGCGCGGGGCAGTGTCAGGGCGAGCTGCGGTGGCTCCCGGACTGGAGGGTGCAGCTTTCTCACCAGCGCTCTCACAGTTTAATACATGAGTATTAGATTTAAGATCACTGCTGCCTGGCTCCTAACAGGAGCTGTTATAAACTTAACAGAGAACTGCCGTAACATTGCTAACCTGTAGTTCATTTTTAATTTCAACAGGAGATTTGAGCAGTCATTTATGGCATCATTTTTCTCATGCATGACCCTCCCTTCTTTCAGATAGTGGTAGAATCTGCAGATATCCCTAGGACTGGAACCTGAATCTGGATGTCGTTGCTCCCCAGACTGTAGATAAGACACTTGGAATCATGAAGTGGATTTTAACTCTTCTGTTTATTGTCTTTTCACAGATTCACAGAATATTCTGAGTTGGAAGGAATCCACAAGAATCCTCGAGTCCAGCTCTTAAGTAAATGGCCCATATGGGGATTGCACCCACCACCTCGGTGTAACCAGCACCATGTTCTAACCAACTGCAACTACAGAAAATTAACAAATTTAACTACAAATACCCATGTGTTCTGTCAATGAACCCATGCATCACCGTGAGAACATCACAGCATCCCAGCTGTATGCTGTTCTACTTGAGGATTTTAAAGCCCACGTTGCCTGGTCTGGTGGAAATATTTCTGGTGGAGATATATGGATGCAAGCTCTGCCATTTTACAATCAGGATCAAAAGTAAGATCAAGAGGCACCTGGCTCAAATGCATGAAGTAGATAATGGCATGTCGAATTTCAGGCTGTCCTAAAATGGACCAACATAAAAATGAGTTATATAGCACTGGAGATGAAAATAATGAAAACAAAGAAAATCTTGCAAACTGTCTTGTTGCCTGTGTATCAGGTGCCTCAAAATAAGAGTTCATGCTGTTGTGATGTGAGCCTGAGCATAATCCTCATGCCTCTCACTCCTGTGAAATGAACACCTTGTTTGGAGAAGTAGCAGCTTATTTGCAGCTTGAGGAGCCCTGCGGTGCTGACTTCCATATTCCAAGGGAAAGGACAGATAAGCCCAGTCTATGCCTCTTCACATCTGTCACGTTTCCAGTGTTAGAACCCAGACATTCGCTGGGAAGATGAAAACCCCTTAGGCTCAAACAAGGTGTAAATCACAGGAAAAGCTGGATGTAAAGGCTCAGCTTACCCTGTGGAACATACTTGTGCCTTAAAGCTGGGTTCTGAGAGAAGGCAGCATTTCTGCAATGTGTGGAATGTAGCACTAGAGTCGAAAGATGCTCAAAAAATCCATTTAACAGGTCATTATATGGATCGTGGCTTTAAATGTGTTTATTGTCACATGACTGAGTAGAACTTACTGGAAAATCATTGAAAATCACACATGCTGATAAAAGAAACCTACCGGTGCCTTGTCTGTGAAAGTGCTTTTATATCACTTTATAAAGTGCCTGGAAAATGCACAGAAACAGCCATCAGAGGAAACCTCATCTCCGTGCACATCATCTGAAACTCAGCAGATAAGAAATCTCCATGTAGCTCGCTTGGCATTATCAGGATATGGTTACATGCCCCACGCAGTGATTTTACCAGTAAGTCAGATTTTATTTTTCACTCTCATTCAGTTGCCTCCTCAGCTTAAATTTATCGCTGCAAATAACTTTAATTTTTCAATGCAAAATTTATTGTAGCCTTTCAGTATGAACTATCATCAAAAGCTACTGTAAAACATCTTTGTGCTGATTTGAGCAAAGAAAATGTAAGAAAAATTCTAAAAATCAATTGTAAATGTTCACATTTTGATGATATTCATTCTGCAAAATCCTGTCTCATTTAATATTTTGGATTCTGAATATTTCTATGAGTAGTTAACCATCACATTCTAAGAATTTCAGTATTAGTAGCTTTTTAATGACTCTTCACATTCCTGTGAAGGTACTTCTATCAAGGTACTTTTATCTCTACATTTAGTGAAACTTCTAATAGCTAAATATTACCTCCATTTATAAATGGAAGACCTTGACTAACATAATCTGTTTCCTAAATCACAAAAGGACATTATTCCAGTATTCCAGTTCTGTTCCCCTTTGCATTAACTACAAATGTCACTTTTGTACCAATTATACTTCCCCCTCATTGTTTAAATAATGTTTCTGTTAGTAATTTCAAGTGCTTTGCCCTCAATAAAGCTATGCATTTAGTGCTCACCTTCATGTCTGCAGGTAAAAATCTTGAAAGATTGTGTACAAAGGTAGTCCAGGCATTTTTCTGTTTAACCATTCAGTATTGCAGGTGGTTGCAGTGATTAATTGTTTTTAACAGGGTTTCTGTGGCTGCTCTGGGAATAAACCAAATTCTTGCATTATGGGTTGAACTACTGATTTGGTTCTGATTGCTCAGTATGGCCCAGTGGAAGAACAGGTGATTGTTGTGAAATAGGGTGATGGCTCACGGGTGTGCTCTGGAGTTTGTGGCAGCAGCCAGGTAGGGAAACAGGCAAGGTTAGGAACATGGAGGAATGTGGAATGACAGGGCATCCTGTGGTTGTAGCCAGGCATCTGTGTCGTCATGTAGGGTTTAGATTAGATTGTGAAAGGTTTTGATTGAAAGGTTTAGATTAGATTACATGTTACTCTGTCTAGTTTTGATGCCTTTGTTGTCTTTGGGCTTGTTCTGAGGCTTTTACTGCTTGACAGGGCAGGAGATAGAATTTTTTAAAAGGTTATAGCAGAATTTCTGGAGGAAAAGTAAGTGAACAAACAGTAATTTTTAAAACTAAAAGCAAAACAAGTTTTTTATTTGCTTCACAATGACGTACAGTGTCCCCTTAAATGTGTGTGACTGTAAGCCAAGAAAAAGACTGCAGTCCAGTATAACTTTTTCTCTAAGGGGGTAGGAGGGAAAGCACATGGAAAAACAATTGAAATTCACAGTATTTCAAAATAGAGATGACTACAACAGTGAAAAAATTTATGAGTGCTTTATACAAACAATTGGGTTTTTAAGTGAAAGGAGAACTGCTTTTTATTAACAAATTATAAACTGTCTCTTAAATGAGTAATTTCATTCCTTTTGGGTGGGAGGCATCTGGATCAAAAATTCATCTTCCTTACAAGTGTGGTGAGAAAACCTGGGACTGGGTTTTCTGAGATGCTTTTTTTGACAATTTCCATTATGTTTGGGGGCGATGAATTTTGAAGATTATAACGTACCATTTGTTGTTATGTTAACATGCAGAAAGTTTACTTAATTTTAGCTTCCTGGTGAAAAATTTAATAGGTTAAATACTTAATAATTTTTTAAGCTCTTGGTAGTATTGTGGAATTGTAAATACTTTATATTTTTTCTGAATATTGTTTACATTTTTGTGATAAATGTGAGCAAAGGTAACACTTCTAAATATTTATTTAACTCTATGCTAATTTCTATACATTTTTGAGGTGCAGGAGAAACAATAAAGAAACTAAGAAATCTTCAACTTGCTAATGTTTTTCAGATGTTTCATTCCATTAAAGGAAGCTTTACTGTAACATGATAAGGAACTGTTGTCTGCTGATTATTGTGCTTGTGCAGCTTATACAATGAGGATGAGAGCCTTCCTGCTGGCTGTGGGGATGGCTTTTGAAATAGTTTTAAATGCAGCTTCTTAGCACTAAGCTTATGATTAACTTAGTGTCAAGTTCTTGCTGTGATTGCTAACGTTATTGGGTACAATATGCTTGTTGTAGCTTTTAACCTACATGAAGGCCTAGCTGGCTAGTGGGAAACAATGTACAGATTGGAAAGAGTTCAGAAGTTGCTGCGAAGTTGAATGATTTTCTATTAAAACCTTTACAAGAAAGGGTTGGTGGTCTTGATTGCATTTCCCTTTAAACAGAAATCCTCTTTGCAAAACCTGCAACCTCAAACCAATACTTTCTCCAGACCAAATTTAGACTGTCAGCAGATGTGCTTAGAAGAAAATGGGCATGTAAAGTATATTGTGTCTGCCACTAAAAAGAATCCTTTGAAGTTTGGGTATTCTAATGTATCTGTTCCTTCAATATTTTTCATAAGCTCTGCAATTCACATCAAAATAACTCCACTGCAAGTACATATTTTGCTAACTCAGTTTTAATTGTGGTTTGAAATCTTTGTGAGCTCCTTGTTATCAAGTTTTGGGTTGTTTTGGTTTTTGTTCTTTTTTGATATTGGGAGTGCATTAAGCATTCTTAGAGCTGAGCTAACCTTGGATTTGCTGCCAGAGTCCCCATGGTCAAATTATGTCTTCATAATCAATAATTGCTCTTTCTTCTTAAATGCTGTGCATCTCAACCAAATTTGGTCTCATATTGCTTAAATAACCACAAAATACTTTAAAACTGCATAGGAGTTACATTTGAACATTTATGTTAATAACTGTTTAACATGGGGAAATGTCTTTCTTCTATTTTAAATTACTGTATTTGCTTTGGTTTTAAGCTATTGTAACTAATGGTGGCTTTTAATACAACTAAGGAATGGATCAAAGTCTAGCAAGCATCTGGGCAAGCACAGATACTGTTTCAAACTGTATGAATGCAAGATGTGAGATGTTTTTGCAGTTATATTCCTGTCCTTTCAGGGCTAAGGATTTCCTTAATACAAGTGTATGTACAAGTAAATTTGTTTTAATTAGTAGAAGAAAGCTTTAAAACCCATTAAGATAGATTGCAACTGTGGTTTGAAAGGCAGGGGAGAAGGATTAGGGACTCCTTAGAGTTTGCTTGAAGACACTAAACAAGGATCCCCATCTTTCCAAGGCAGTAGGTGGGCTGGGATGTGGGAGCTGCATTGAGCTTGCAGCTGAGCAGCACTTGAGTAGGTAGAGGAAAAAAGAAGGCAACATTCAGGGCAGGGAATCTGGATGGCAGGACATGATGAGGTGCTTGGGTTTTGAAAACTTCTTAGGTTGATTGGAGTTCCTGATGGACTTATTTTGGCAATTGATAATTGCTTGGTTGGATAACTAGTTGTTAGTTTAAAAGGAAATTCTGCCTTGTTAAGTTAGTAGCAGCAAGTCTATCTCCCTTTGTCAAGTGTTGCTTCATCTCAGTGAAACTTTATTTCCATCTGCAAGAGGCAGAGATCCTTGCTTCATCCAAGGAAGACTCTATTACCTTACCATTTTATTGTTTGTTGTGTTACTAAACTGGGGTGGGGATCCTGTACTGCTTAGAATGTCAAAGCTGAAGGATGCTTCACGCCTGAAGCTTTTCTGGCTTTAGCTTCGTGTCAATGTGACTGGAGTAACACCAGTATTGTAATATTCTCCCTGGTGACCATCCAGGTTCAATATTCAATTTAGATCTATTTTGACCCAAGGGTTTAGTCTCTTTCTGATTCCTTTTTGGACATTTAATGATGTCAGAAGTGCAAATCAACCAAAATGATTCAGCCAATTTTCTAGAACGCATATGGGGAAAGCTTTCTGTTCATAATGTTTTCAAGTGGAACCTGCAAGACTGTGGATACCTTTAATTTAAAAAGCCCTACTAGTCCATGGCTTGAAGGAATTAAATAAGCCTTTTTCAGGCGGTGTCTTCTGTTAGAACAGCTGAAAGGCCACACTCGTGATGCAAAAATCTGTTGAGATTTGGCCTTTTCAGTGTCTCTGAAAAATGCGGTGAACAATGACAATACCTTACTGCAGGAAGCTACTAGTGACAGACTGTGTTAGGGAGGCAGGGACAGGAACTAAGAAAACCTGACAGTTTTCTTTGGCACCTGGCTCGCAAAGGTTTTTAATTCTTTTATAGACAGCATATAAAAGAAGTTGGATACTGAAGACCAGTGGGGCTGGAAAACCTGTGAGATGTTGCTAAAGATGAGGAGATGAACTTAGCCAGAATTTGACATGTTAGGAAAATTGCTACTGGGGACAGGGCAAACTGGGCAAAGAGCTAAATAATGGGGAGTCTCAGAAAAGGAAAATAACTTAGGCAGGAGTTTGGTCTGAAGTGGACTGAAGGATTTAGTCTCAGACATGTGAACCAGCATTAAAATAACAGGGTACACAGTCACTTCTATTTACTATTGCTGCCATTTCTCAAATGACAATTAGTTCAAGCATCAGAGGTTTTTGGTGAGTGTATGTATAAATATGTATGATTCCCAATTGTGGAACCTGGCATTAATGTTTTAACTTCTTGGATATTTTGATTCCAAAAAAAAAAAAAAAGGCAAAAAACTTGCTAAAAGTTAAAAAGAAAACAAAACCACTCATACACAAAAAGAAAGAAAATTAAGAGAACTCTCAGTGCAGGTCAAAAAGCCAAGCACTCATCTGTGTAGGTGTGTACATTTGCAAAATCTTCACTTGCCAGATTTGCCTGTATACAAATTTCTGCTCCCAGTGATCCTTTTGAAATTCAGCGTGTAGAATGGGTAGTCCTTCATTAGCCTCACTTTATTCTTTAGAGAGCAGAGGAGATACACACAAAACCCAATGAAATTAAAGTTACCAAGGCAACTTTGATTTTGGCAATTCAGCTTTAATTTTGGCAATACCTAATTTTTTTTTCCTTGGCTTAGCAACCTTAATGAGTTCAGGCTTTGAGTTTTTTAATACAGCTTTTATTTTATGTTGTGGGAAATGTGTTGGGAATCTACCTTATTATGCTGAAATAAGTGACCAGAAATGCTGTCTTCTTTAGCAGTATGTACTGCTGTATGTTCTGAATGACTAGGCTGTACATGGCTGTACACCATGTGTGTGCCATATGGTACATGGCTGTGTAAAAGTTCACATATTTCTTCCTTAGGTCCTGTGACATACAGAGCCTTTAGAGTTACTGGCTTCAGCTCCATCACAACATCCTGACGTGTGTTGCTGGTATCTTGACTACTGAACCACGCTGGTGTACACTGAGTTGGAGGGTCAGGTAAGTGTTTATTTATACTTGAATACAGCATTTGAAAAAAAATCAGTAAGATTCTTAAATATTTTTTAATCTGTAAGTGGTCACAAAACTGACAATTTATCCTCCCTTTTCTCTTAGTCACTAGAGACTCCAAAATCCAGCAGCATTTGTAATCTGATGCTTGCTGTGTCATCACATTAAAAGGAATGGGCAATCTAATAAATAAGGCTTGGTGGCCCTGGGTGAGGCAAAAAAGTCTTTATTTTTTTCTTTCTGTAAACAGCAATCTGCTGAAGTGTCTCACATACCAAGTTCTGTTTTTTACAAATAATCTTCGGAGTTGGTAGAACTGTTCTGAGGTTGATTTATTTGTGTAACAATTAACATCAGCTTTTATGTCTTGTTTGTAAGCTTTTGGGAGGGTGGTGAAAGGAGAATTTTTGGATTCTTGGCTAGTACAAAAGCAGTAATATACAAACTATGTCAGCTTGTAATATAAATGTAAAATTGAGTTAAGTTATTCTGTGCCAAATAGTACTTGCATGGATGAAAGTATTTCATTTACTCTGAAACAAACACTGGATATCTTCTCAATCGTAATGGCCTTATTTTTTTCCTAATTTTGCAAAGTATGGTATACATTCAAAAGATTATGCAGCATTGTATTTCTTAAGCTTATATCTTGGTTTGACATATCACTGATCTTTGTAGTAGTCTTAACAACGTAATTAGCATTATACATTATTTTAATAATTTTTAGATATTCATAACGTAATGAAAATAAGTCAATTCCTCGCAGCGTCGTAGCTGTATGATGTTAAAAGGTTGGTTGTTCTTTATCTACATGTATTATGATCTTTGGAAGTTTAACTGAGGAAACTTAGAAAAGACAGAAATGTTAGAAATGTGTATTGTAGGATAAAGCTTTTATATGACAAATACATTGTAATGTGATAAAGCAAATGGATTCAGGTCAAATGAGAAACCTGACAATCATGTTTCTCCTTCCTGCATTGTCACTTTTAGAAAGAAAGGGATATTTATTGTTGTGGCAAGTGCATCAAATACAGTAGTAACTTTCCAAATGCTGTCATTTTTATGATTATAATTTATGCTTATCTAATTTTGTTTTTATCTTTCATTGTGCTGAGCAGCACTTTAGCAATTTTGTAATGCAGGTGTGCATCCAATAATGATAATCTGTACTTCCAAGATGTGTGTGAGTGGCAGTTAAACATTTCAGTAAATCACTTGCCTATTCATTGTACTTGCTATACATACAAAAATAAAACAGAGCAGTTCTTTCTTCAAAATTACTTATCTTAAACTTGCATCTAATTTTGCCCTACAGGTTAAAAAAACTCCAAACAACACAAGAAATGGAAAAACAAAAACCAAACCAAACAAGTGACTTTTTTTGAGAAGCTCTCTTTCTCATGTTTCACAAACATAGCACAGAATGAGGAGCAAGGTTTATTTTCTCTACAACTTTGTCTTTCATCACCTGAAAGTTTCATACCTTATTATTTTATAATTATATAATATTGGTAGAGCATATTTTGGGTTTCTTTTTAAATTAGTTTGCTTATTTCTTAATTGGCAATCCAAAGAAGAGTTGAAGGAGCATATGGAAAATCACAGAACTTCTATAGCCCTTTTATCTTCATTTTGGGATCAAGTGTTCAAAACCAGACATCAATTGAGTGGCCATCACAAACATATCCAACATTAAGAAACAACAAACCCACAAATAAAAGAGAGGAAGAGAAGAAAGAAGCCTGAAGATAATGCTGTGTGTTTCAACAAAAAAGCAACTTGAAAGAAGGAGTCAAGCTAATTTAAATGCAGTACCTAGAGTAGGTATGACCTGTATTATAGCAAAACTTGCTATTTTGTTTCTTCATTGCAGAATATTTGGTAATGCGGCACATTTAATTATTTGCTGATTTACTTAGCTATTTTTGCAAGAAAGTTGCCCTTAACCTGAACAAAAATAAGGTACGTTTTCAAATAGCTGCCTTCTACTTGGTTTGTGATAGTACCAGTCTTTGAAATAAATTAAGCAGGTGCTGATCAAAAGGTGCAGCTAAAGGTTTTCTGTTTGCTACAAGCAATAGCTGCTGAAAGAGCCAAGAGAGATGCTTTGAGACTTCTTGGAATTCTGCAAGTTAACTAGGTGAAAAAACAGCTTCCTTTGCAGTTGTGGCTGCATTTTTAATAGGAATATTAATTGAAGCGACAATTTTATCAGTTAAATTCTACTTATCTGCACTTGTAAGAGTTAACACCAAGACTTCGCGTCACCTCAAGTGCATCTTTTCTTCCAAAGAGAATTTGAGAAGGCATTTGGTGCTTTCTTGTTATTCAGAAAAGATCTTTCTTTCTTTGATAAAGAAGATAATAATCCCTGGTAGCCACCTGTCCATGAGTTGACATTACAAAATATTCTGATAACTTTTCTAATATTTAGGTAGAGAAGATTGTGTACATCTCTTTCTCTAGGTTTCTCCTAAGTACGTGCATTTGGTTTGGGGTGTTTTCTCTTTTTGTAGTTGTTTATGGCCATACATATGTCTGTTACATTGTCAGAAAACATTTTTACAATAGTTTAACTAGAGAAATCACTTTCTGACTTCCACAGTTGTGTATCATAAATGAATTTGAATTGTCAAAGTTTTTTTTTCCCAAATGGCTTCTTTATCCCACTGTTTTCTAGGACTTAAATAATGGTCTATACTGAATCTGGCTTTCCTCGTTTGAAGTTGTTGTTGCTCACATGGAAAGAAATAAATACATGTTTTAGTAGCTTGCTGAAATTGGTATAATAAAAAGAAAGCAAAAATGGAATTTGGGTTTGGTTAGTCCAAGGCCTAATTGCTTGAAGTGAGCTGGGGCATTTTTGTCAGTAAGTAGGGAGCAGACCAATGTGCTGATGACGTATCTTGCACATAGGCATCTTTTAGACTTTTTAAAAATGAAATAGTCAGTTAACAAAACTTGTCTCTGTTTTAAGTGGCAGAAGTATAAGGTTAAGCCCTTTACGTCGTTATATCATTACAACGGTAACTTGTGAACCAATGGAGTATGAAAATCCAAATTTCATCCGAGGTCACATATGAAATGTGTCATTTGATGTATGCACTACAGCTCTGTTTTGAAAGAAAAGGAGCATTTATGGATTGGGTCTGTGGAGCTCTCCCTGGAACCGCAAAGGTTAAGAACTTACATGAACTTTCCATACCTAGTTCTGACTTGAGCTTTGCTTGACTTTTGTACAACAAAACAAACTTCATGTCGACACTTTTCCTTTCTTACAGCTCCCCTGAAGGGCAAACTCATAAAGCTGGCATTAGCTGTAGTCCCAGCCTGCAGCTGTCTTGTAATTCTTTCCACTAAAGGCCCTGTACCCACAGCAGAATGGGATCTGTTGGGAATCACGGCCAGCTCAGTGTGTATCCCGTGGCACAGATGGAGTAGGCGATGGCAGACGGGCGTGAGGATAACCCTGCTGTGCTGACTGGGACTCTGAGAGGACCACAGGCCACTGTGCCCTGCACAGAGCTCCAGAGTGCCAGAGCAAGCTGCCTCCTTTTTCTCTTCATCCCTCAGTTGTCATCTCCCATTATGCCCAGAGTAACAGGCGCACATGGGAAGTATATTTTAGAGTCAATTGATACTGCAAAACTTCAAGGAATTCCTTTAAACTAAGAAAAATCCGCTCTCAGGAGGTTACCAGGAAAGTGTTGGTAGCGGGACCTGGAAATCCAGCTGTTTTCCTGGCTGTCCTGTGGCGCTTTGTTTGTTTTCCACCAGCAGGCGGCAGCAGATGAACAACATCACACGGGCTGTTTTTTACTTCTCAAACGCTTTTCCAGTGTCCCTCTCTGCCTGGGATCCCCAGCAGGGGCTCAATACCCATGGGAGAGTAAAATTATGATTCCTGCCTGTTTGCTACAAGGATAGCTGGAATGTATGAATTGAAAGTCTTCATTCTTTTCAGTATTAAGCAGTAGAATTTATTTAGTAATATCTATCTCAAGTTTATAAAAAGGGCAGTTCTATGTTGAGACTTAAGATTTTTATGACTATGGCATTAGGTGTGTATGTATTTTAAAGGATAAAATAACCGGCAATCTAACTCCATGAGATTATTAATGTCACCTAAGTCTTGCTTAACATCTTTCAAATATTTATTTTCTGATTTCAAATTACATATTACAATTCAAAATAATGTTCTCACAGCCATTTTTTCCCCATCAGAAAATAAAACTGAGAATACACTAAATCTAGTGATGCTTTTCATTTTTGTGTAATTAATGTGTTCATGTAAAGGGATGGCCTGTGCATTCTGCTGACAGAGCATGGGAGTTAAAGGCCTCAATTCACAGGCAGTGCTAGTGGTGCTAAACAATATAACCAAATTTTATTGCCTTATTTCAGCCACAAAGTGCAGTTCTATCATCTAAAACTTTATGGAGATGTACCATATTACAGATTGGGAGTACAGTGGGGTCTTTTTTAAGACTGTAGGGAAAATGGTGATTATTACCTACCATTGTGAATTTCTTGCAAGTGTGTGGCTGTAATTCTGTTTAAGTTACAGATCAAGTAGTTAAGAAAAAGCCACAGGGAGAGGGCAGTCAAGCCTTTTCAGCTGCTGAGTTTTATCCAGTAGTTTATATAAAGGAATACCATAGTGCCTTCTGTGATTATCAGCTCCTATAATCAATGTTCAGAAGCTAACTGGGAAGAATGAAACTGATTTTTAACAGGACTGATTTACTGATAGACTTGCCATAATGATTTTCATTAAAATTGGGTTGTAATGCATGTGGGGCCTTTATGGAGCCTAAAACTTTATCAAGTGACTTGACTTTTTTTTTTCTTTTGTGGTGGTTTTTCCTCTTTAAAGATTACAAATTTTTAAGAGAAGAGGAGGAAATAATTACAAATATTTATTCAGAATGGCACAACTTGCCTTTCAGAGTTGGCTTTCATTTTGAAGACCGTAGTTTAAATCACGGATTTTTCCATATAGGCCCCATGGTTCTACTGAGGTCACTGATTTAGCACCTTCTATGCATCAAACACTTCAACAACTCCCCTGAGTATTTAAGTTCCCTCATGCAAGTTAAGGGCTTTTATTCTTTGAGAAATATAAGCTTAATTTTTCTGGTGCAAGAAAGATCCACACAAATAACTGAGGATTAAATTCCCTTTTGCCTCTTTCTTGTTTTGAATACTGTTGCATAAAATAACAACTGTCTGACTCATTCTTGCTTTGTGCAGTAATTTGCGGGAATACTTTTACCAGTTGAAGTATTGAGTATAGTATAAACTACTTCTGTAGTATTCTAAAATACTGTTTTCAAAATAGCTGGGCTTTACAAATATGAAAATAGCTGTGTTTTCCTTATAGAGTGTTTTAAGAATGAGTAATCCTGTTTATTACATCTAATATATGAATGTACTACATGGATTTGGGAGTAGTATTTACTCAGTTATTAATTATTTACAGTGTGTTTTGAAAGGACATTGTTTCCTTTTGCTGAGCGCTGGTCAATAACCTGGATAGATATGTAAGCGCTTTTTAAACCTGCTATAGTTGGTTTTCACGGGACAAGGATTTTAAACTTGTATGCTTGTATTTCTCTCTTAGAAATTATTGTGTGTTAAAGATGTGACTTTACAGCATTAACGACTTGTGTTTGAACTTGTGGACAGCCAGTGCTTCCTCTGTTGTTGCTGAGGTGTGCTAAGCATGGTGAGGGGCATAATTACAAAACCAAGGATTTTGGGATAACAGATCTGTAATCTGCATCAGCCTTTTCAAATGCTTTACCATTTCCCTTCCTAGGAATCATCTCTTTGTATATTAGCACATATATATAATTTTCATATGAAGTTTTTTTCCTCTTTTTAAATAAATTCCACTTGCAGGTCTGAAAGAGTAACAGGTCATATGGCAGAGACGAAAAATTTCTAGAAAGCTTTGGTGGACCATTCAAACATGAGAATAGAACAGTCCAATATGATCATGTTGCACTATGCAGTATTGGCTGCTAGGAAATTAATTCAACACAGCAAACAATGTCATTTTGGGAATATAAATAAAGAATTGAAAGATAATAAACTAGTAACTGAAGTATTTCATTGTATACAAGTCTGATAGGAATCTTTGTGCTCTTATCTTTCCCATAGTGGGATCAATCTTTCCTAACTAATAGCCTTAAATACTCATGATAAAAGGCATTAAAAGCCTAAATTAACACAGTAACTGAGAAACGTAATCCCTTCAGACCACTTACACAGGAAGAATAGATGATGATTTTCCAGCTGTGACAAGGTTCATTTCCTTTCTGACAGGAAGCATTCTTATAGTTAGCTCTGCAGAAACACATGGGAGTGCATGCTGGCATCAAAGCACTGGGAGCAGGGAATAAGGCCTCTCTGACACAGCAGGTGCAAACACATACAGGTGGATTGCATGGATGTCCTCTTTATGTTATCACTTATAAACTGCTTAGGGAGAGGAAAAGAAAGTACTGTGCAGTTGAATACTGAGTGCTGTGTAGGAGTGATTCTTTTGTGGCATGGAAAGGCTTTCTAGAGAAAAGGGGTATTTTTTCCCTACTGGTAGTTTTCCCTCTTATGCTGAATATGCAAAAACCAAACACTGTGATCCTGATTTAACAAAACAGGCAAATTTTTAACTGAAACAGGTTTTTTATGGCAGTTAGGGATATTGATCTTTAAGGATATGTTTGATCCTGGTTTAGGTCTTGTGTTCAGAAGACACATATGTAAAGGTATAAATACTGCAAAGACAAGGACAGTTTAAGTTCCTGGCTTGTTAACTGCAAAGGGTGTCTGGTAGTTCAGAGGGATGTGGACTTAACCACACCTTTTTTTTCTCTCTTCTGGTACTCCATGGCCAGATTAAAAATAGGAATGTCACGTATAGGCGTGTTTCAAGATTGTCAATATCATAAAGTTGAGTTTCTACCTTGACTACATTCCCTTTCATTTTCTGAAAAGCTCCCTACTTCAGTTTTTTGTTTTGAACTTTGTTGAACCTCTGTCAAAGGCCCAGTCTCTGTGGCATGCTCTGGTGTTCTTTCTGACTCAATCGAGTGGTTTGTTTAAATACACTTTGCATTGCCACGGTTATATTAAACCCATCATTCGGGGCGGGGGG
>VYZT01033438.1:0-14566 GCA_013400735.1 Pomatostomus ruficeps | reverse complement strand
GGGCTAAGGCACTTACATTAGAAATTCTGAGTTACACAGAAGGAAGTACCTCGTAGCTCTGCTTGGAACTGTTGGATCCACTCCATCTCGTTGGTATTTAAGAAGTGAAGCCTTCCTTCTTTCTTCAGAATCGAGCATTTTACAGTATTAGAAAATAAGGTTAAGTGAATGCATAGGATGGAAGGAGACTATGTTGTGTTAATGCCTTCCTGAAGCCTCCTGCTTGGTGTGTGCAGTAGGTGGGTGGACAGGACAGTGGGAGCCAATTTGATGCTTGTGATAGTATTTAAATAAAACAGCTTGTGATGATGCCTTGGAGTGGCTACCTAGAACAGAGGCCAGACAGGATTAAGAGAATAAAATGGGTATTTATTGAAGGGCCCTCAAAAGGTACATCTCAGGCAAAAGCCTTCTCTGGGAGAAGCTATACCCAAGATGGATGACCGGCCACGAGTTTTCTCTATTTTTATAAGTTTTGACCAATTTACATATCAGGGTTAATCCTTCAATTACAGGTAATGGAGTAATTTACCCCAAGTTCGTCCCCACTTTTAGAGGCTTAGTTTACATATTTTGGGGCCTGGAACAACAAGGTGTCCTCGAGTCCAAGCCTAGAGAGGATTTGTTATGTCTAACTAGAATGGGAGAACAGGAGCTAACAGACTGTATGGAGTTTTAGAGTTACACACTAAAGCAGTACAGGATCTGAAAAATATAAAAGCTAAATCTTAAGGCATCGGTGGAGAACTCGTCCTGTAGGACCTGGCAGCATGGTGGGTAGGGAATATCCACCTTTGTCCACAGTGACAAAAATAAATTTCCGCTGAGCTGAAGAAAGAAATACTCTTGCAGTCACTTGACAGGAGCGCAGCGCTCCAACACTTGAGCGCCATGGGCGGTGCCACATCCCGCAGCATTGGAGCCGTGGCACCACACACGGTGGCACAGGAGAGTGGGCAGATGTCTGGCAGGAAACCCGGGTGTGAAGGGGGCTGATAGACATCTCTTGCTACTGGGACAGATGGCTCTCAATCTCTGCGGCAGCAAATGTGCTGTGCCTTCAGAGACAGACATTTGCTCTATTAAATATTCTTAGTTTATGTAGAAGCCAACTGACAGGGCTTCAAAAGGTACAGGAGAAGGAGAGTAATGGGCAAAAAAAGATTTCTGCTAGAGGCTGATTAGGGAGTGTGACCAGGCACTGTTAATGGTATTTAGGTGCATAAGTAAACAAATCCTTGCAAAAAAATGAAGACAGTAAGTCACTGTCTAGAAGAACAATTGCAAATCTCAAACTGCCTCCTATTCCTTACTGTGCTGCTGTGTGACCCACAGCAAACACATGTAATTAATTTTAGGAAGCTACTTATTACCTATGAAAACATCATTTGCGACCTTGACAGCTGCCCGTGAGGATGATGTCAGCCTCTTCCTGTTCATTTCCCCATCGACAGTTGGAGGTAGACCCAAAGAATGCTGGCTATGCAGTGCTCATGCAATGCATTAATTCTTGAAAGACAACAGTAGTGGAACTGGTGTGGGAGAGATACTTGTAAACATGCTAGAGTGAAATGCTGTCTTGAGGAGAATTGTTGCTACACCAGGGTTGGTGTTAGAGTCTTAAAATATGGTCACTTTTTGTTATCTTTTTCAACTCAAATGTTTTAATTGGTATGTTTTATTTTTGGATGTAAAAATGAAAATAGGTTTGCCCATGAGAGGCTTGTCCTCTATTCAACCCTGACCGTTCTGTAATTCTGTTTCATTTTTTCAGTCTGTGCTTTCTTACTGGTTAGGTTCTGTTGCAGAATGGATAAAGGAAAGTGAGCATGGAATGGCTTGTGGCCGAGGAGATGGGGAAACAGCGTAGTCAGTTAGTTTAAGGATGTAAACTGAAGGACACTGTGTCCTTGACGAGGGAGTTATACAATAACAAGATGCTTGTAGTTAGGCAGGAATGCAGAAGGAGGATGTGAAACAGGAAGGTTGGCAGTAGCAAAGGGAAACAAAAAGGGGGGGGGGGGTTGACTTGCAAAAGCACACCAATAGCACGTTTGGATTACAGAATATGTATGAGCACATTATGGGACTTATATAAGGGCATGTAACCGATCAATAAACGAAGCTCATTGCTAACTCACACTGGGTCGTCTGAGTTTTCCCTCCGCGACAAGGTTCATTTCAGGTTCTCCACTGTAAGACTGGTATTTCAGAATTTTCAAACAAATATGAAATTAAACATTGTAAATTAGATTTTGTTAGTGGGAATGCAAATGAAAGGGGTGGCCTGTCCTTCAAGAACATACCTCTCAATGTTTTCTTATTTTTGAAAGTCATTCTTTTCCTTTGTATATGTGACCTAAATGTTGCCCTTGATGTCTTTACAGAAAATTCTTTGTGTGTTTTCTTCATTAAGTTAAAATGATTTTACCTTAATGTAATTTCCCATTGCTTTTTGCAAGTTTCCTGTTTCCTGCTACATTTCCCCTTTCTGGAATTTGTTTGGTTTTAATTGGTGACATAGAATACACTTGAAGCTGTCCCTCTGAAGTTTGATTCAGAAAAGAAGATCAAAACTAAATTTGGGAATGGTTCTGGTCAGTCTGTCTTAGACTTATGGTTGAAGCCAAATTTAGATAAAAGTAGGTCTGCTGCTGATAAAAGAGACTGCAACTTTTAACTACCCAGAGCAGTGTCTAAGACCATGCTTCATTAGCAACAGGATCATGTGAAAGATGAGCTGTGGCTTGGAGGATGTGCTATAAATGCTGATCCACTGACACTCTTCTGAATTTCCCACACACACTTGATGTTTGCCTGGAAGATACAACGGCCTTCCTTTTTGCTTTTCATTTCCTGGTAGGGGAGAAGCTTTTCAAATGTAAGCTCGGCTCTTGTGCCGCTCTGGTGGCACTTGCAAACACATGCAAGTGAGAGGCCCTACAAATGTTGGCTCTGCTTATAGAGTTGGTAGGTGTAAATAATCCCTCTGTCAGACAAATTCCGTAAATCTGGTGGCTTTTAAAAAACAACAAAATCCCACACTTTAAGGTATGCGCTTGCACTCCTACTCAAGTCAAGCATTTACATATATTCCTGTTGCTCTGTGAAGGCTTTTTTGCTTAAGGGAATTGCTTTCTGGCTCTTTACAGCTCTCTATATATATAACTACCACACAGACTCTGCTGGAAGAGGTACAGAACACTAATGGGATAAATACAAAAATATCCAGTAGGTGACAGCATCAGTGCATGTGTGTGAAGGGGTACTGGGACAAGTGGCAGTAATTTATGTAAAAAAACCAAAAATGTGTTCATTCACTAATTGTGTGTCTTAATTTGGTGGTTTAGATTCACCATGCAGCTTTTTCACTGATTTTGTCTGCAGCTTTGCTTGTGGTGTTTTGATTCCACCCCACCCCCAGGGACTGAGGAAATGATCACATTCTTGATAGTGCTAAACACATCTCATTTTGCAGTGTTGGCAGGGCGTGTCACGTGATGAGTGGGAGCATTAGCTGGTCCTAGTAAAGCTGAAATACATGTTCCAAGTATGGACTGAGCAGCCTTAGCAGATGTTTAAATGTTAAATTCACGTGTGTTTAAACTCTTTGCACTAAATAATGTACTCTTTACTTCGTTTATTTTTTTCCTAAAGCTGAAAGATTTAAACTAAGATAAGCTAATGTCCAGGAGTCACTTCTTGAGGTATGCAGTGGTTGGTGGAGAGATGGTTTGATTAGTTTTCGTTTGGTACTTATGTAGCAAAAAAATGAAAAAGCTTAATCCATTCTGGCGCTTTAGCTGTCATAATAATGGTAGTTCTGATTACAAAACTAGTGCTCTACTTGGAGAGTCTTTTGATGCCAGAACTAAAATCTGGAAATGCGTTTATCAAAAGTGGTAAAGAATCTTGAGGTTAAAGTAAGTTCCTTCTTCACCGAGAGCTTTTCCATATCTGGTAATGGAATAACAGGCTAAAAAGCTTTTCCCTAGCTTTTGTGGCAGGTGTGCAAAAACACAGAATCGTAAACATTATCCAAATGTTGTAACAAAAAATGAAGGAAATTCATATAATGGAATGATCACTTACTGATCTTGTTACAACCATTTCCTTAGTTATTGGATACAACAATGACAGGGAGATGACTTCCTTAAGTCTTCTGCTACTATAAATCCTTCTAAAAAGAAATCATTCTGTAATATCTGTCATGATACTTTGTCTCTTTTTGCAATATTACTTTTTTAGCATATACTTTTTCACTTACTTGTAGAAAATCAGCACTTCTTACGGGGACCAACTATTTTGCTGCTTGCAAATTACCAGTGTGCCTCCTTTCCACCAGCCTGCTTTGCCCTGTTAGATGCATGTTAGCCAACATGATACTATAAACACTTGCATAGTCAACTTTTGCTGTAAAACTGGTTCCATTTGAAATTAATATAATTTTTCTTTAAGAAGTCAAAAACTTATAATGACAGCCTATGAGATCAGGAAGTGAATAATATAACTAGTGTTCATTAGAGTAAGCAATTACACTGTCAGAAAGTACTCTTTTGTTGTATGTGAAATCTGTACTTAAAAAGTATTTAGTTCCTATCTGCATAATGTTCCTGACCTAAATAGTTAGGATGTTTGGAATTGCCAATTGTGAAAGAGTTTGCCTGAATTGGGTAAATAGTTAAGGTTGGGGTTTTGTTTGTTTGGGTTTTTCTTCTTAAGGAGATTATTTCGGGTCTGTGTTGGTCTTAAGATTTTTAAGCACAATGGAATGTAACACCCTATACTTCTGAAATTGTATAAAAAACACAATAAAATTTAAAAATACTAAAGAAGGAAAAAAAAAAGAGAAAAATCTAGACAAACCCAACCCAGTCTCCAAGGATACACTTTGCAGCCATACAGAACCCATTGACTAATTCAGTGGGCTTTGTTCAAAGATGAGGTGTAAAGGGTAGAATTCACACGCAGATCTGAGTGTAAGCAAGACAAAGGGTGACATAACTGCAGTGATGAAATACAGAAAAGTGTACTCTCTAATCCTATATGGTATTCTCACATAGTTCATGAATACATATAAATTTTTACTGATCCTCAATTAGAAAAGAATGCATTTCTACATGTATTGATACTTGTATATATATGTGTGAGTATGTAACCGGACTGTTCACAACAGTCTTTTGCTTTAAGGCTTTTGTCTTATCAAGAGACTAGATCTGTGTAGAAGATGGGACGTAAATTTGCTTGAGATATTTGCTATACTTACTGACTTGGAAAAGGCAGATGACTGCTTCTGATGGCACAGAATCTGACAGGTTCACATTTTTTGTAGTTTTGCTGTCAAAGACTGCAAGAAGATTTTCTGAAAATTGTGTGTTCCTGATGATAGTAGAGATAGCAAGGGTTCTGTGCTGCTTTAATAATAATATATCGGAAAATGTTTCATCTTTTGTGTAAATCTTAGCTTGAAAATGGATTTTTTTTTCTCTGCTAGATCAACCAATTTAATTTTTTGCTAGGTGTGAAGGAAAAGGAGGGTTAAGGTATGCTTTTCTATTAAGCATACTTGTCAGGAGGTCTAGGGGTTTTTTTACTCATTGTATTAATGTAATTACACCACCACCTAAGTACCACTACCCCAAACAGAGAAAACCCATAAATATTTGTGTTACCAGCCATGAGGTTTTTAAACTAGTATGGTGTATACATTAGTCTAAAAAACTAGGTTTAGCCAACTTACTTGTTTAATCTGATCTCTCTGTGTGTCCCCTTCTGTGCTCATTGGAGAATGATGGGCATTCCTGCAAGACAATTTTATATGAGACGTCACTTAAATGTGTGGGCTAATTCATCTGTTAGGATTTCTTACTGCCTGCCTACAGTTAACTTTACAGGAGGAATCTAGAAGATAATAGACCTGTTGGCTAATACTGTGTAGGATGAATCCTCTTGTAGGTGATCGTTTCAATATCTTACCTTGCAGGTCTGCAGAGAATGCTGCCAAAATAAATGGATCCTCAATATTTGTTTAATGGAAACCTTAAATTCAGAGAAGCTTACATTACAAATTGGTAAGTTTTGGAGTCTCATTATTTGACGTTAGGTCGCAAATGCTGAGACTAACCCACAAGTCACAGTCTGGGTTCTCTTGCAGTCTGTGTACAGCTATATTCTTGGCTGGTCTTGCATGAGGAAAGTGCCAGAAGCCAAAGATTTAGATTCTAGATTCGGTATTTCCTGAATCTGAAAGAACTGAGGTTTTGATTAGTATCAGATGATAATTCTGATTATCTGATAATCTGTCTCAGGGCAGGATTTTGACCCATAGTAAATGTGTGGCAAACCTCACGTTTTAATATAGAATGAATCCTTGACAGTATTTGTGTTATGGTTAAGTTCTTTATTTTGAAGTATGTCTCTCTGTCATAGTGCAGAATAGATAGAATAAATGACAAATGCAAGTTCAGAGCAGTTTGCAGCTTTCTCTACATTGAGCTGGAATTATCTGCACATGCAAACGTGTATCTTTGGTGTAGGTGGTTGCATGCCGGAGCAATTGTATCGAAAGGATCTAAATGTATATAGGATCTATTAAGACTAAAAGGTAAATTGAGACACTTCTGTTTGTAGGAGTTTAGATTTTTTTTATTGTCTCTATGGAGGTTTTATTTTAAAAGAATAGATATATCCACAGCTGCACAACTGGAATAGAAACACTGCTGAAAACCTGGTGCAAACTCCAGTGGTAGGGAAAAACGTGGTGAAAGGCATCATCTTGCTTGTGTAAAAGGAGAGGCACTTAGGGTCTAGAATCCCTCACTTGGGAATGCAGCTCAACTGTAAGTAGAACTGCGCTGGGGAGCTGTTCTGGGCTAGCTCTGCTACTGGGCAGAGCTGTGAGATCCTCGGAGGGATGACTCTTCCCCCAGCCTACTGTTGGGCTGTTTTGGATTTGGGAGTGCTACAGTGAGAGACTGACAGCCTGTGTTTGCCGTGCTCACTCACTGCTCCTGATGGTAGTAGTCACTGATACATTTCTGTTTTATTACAGCGTCCAGAAGAGCTTGGACCTGCACATAGGCTGACATCACACTGGTGATGAGGGGTTTGGCTGTAGTTTGCTGCTCTTCTTCCCGTGATAAACAACTACTCTGAAAATACTTTAAGAAATATCATCTGAATTCAGGAATCTCATTAATCAGTTCCCAGGCCATCTTTACCCTCAAACTACTCAGTGTGGAACATTAGGTTCTTAAACCTTCACCTGGGCATTCCAGCAAATAAAGAAGTTGTTGGCTTTGTCAGGCTTTCATGCTGAAAGCCAGGGATTATATGTGAGAAGAGAAGAAATAGTTCTTATGTGGCAATTAAAAGCACTTAGAGTGGTCTTTCCAAAGCGCTTTGTGTGGTGTGTGGTATAGGTGGTAACTCCAATGTGCTAAGAGGATCCATGGGGATTTGTCCTGTCCAAAGGGGGAATGTGGATTTCTGTTCTGGTTACCTCTTGCTGTTACGTTCTGCTTACTTACAGATGAAGAGTTCGACATTTCGAGGCAGAATCGGTGCCAAAGCTGACAGTGAGCCCTACCAGTGGTTTCTTCTTTGCATCTTTCATTTTTAATAGAGTCTGTATATAAAACTGTAAATGATTCAAGAAAGTCTGCTGATGCTGTAGCATTCAGTGGAGTAAACAAAATTCACTAAATTTCTTCATGATTACTTTTTATAACAAAATGAGTATATTATCATAAGCTTATCCAATGTTGAAATAAAAACATAAACTATTGAAATATGATGTCAAATAAAGTTGACTTGAAAATTCAGTGGTTAAATACACCTGAATCTTATTTAGCCAAATAGAAATTGCTCGTTAAAATGCTTTTATTCTAAGACTCCACGTTTATTATTTGACTATGATGTAAAAAACCCATGGGGATAAAAATCCCAGTATCACAACTTTCTACCAGACGGAAGCACTGTTCTCTGAAACACAATTGTGAAGAATACACGACTGCAACAGGATGAAAGTTTCCCTTCAGGTAAGTTGTAGATTTTTTTCATTTACAGGAAAGTGTTAGTTAAGAGAGTTAGGTGAAGAGAAGTTACTACAGTTTGTAGGTAGAATCTCTATTCAAGAATTAAAGATTAACTTTTTTCAGAGGAGAAAATTCTTATAGTGTTATAAACTGATGAGCATCCCAAGTGTCATCTTCCTGTTGTACTTTTGGCACAGAAAAGGTCAGAGGTGCATACCAAACACAAACAGCTGGTCCCTCTTCGTCTGAAGGAATAACAGTTGGACATTTGCAACCGAGTACATACAGTATTACTAATGGGAAATGCTTTCTTGCCTTAAAATGCTGCCATGTGAATTGTATTAACTTGTTTGCACCACAGTCTGATGGTTCTTTAACTTGAAATTGCTTGAGTGGTAAGTACTCATTTATGACAACAGCAGTCCTTTATTCTGAAGGATTCCAGCAGCTTTCACTGACTTTGCATGGGGAAATGTTTTGATCCTTGTTAATGCTGGGCCCAGAGGAAACTGACGTAATGCGTTGGTTGTTTAATAGCATTTAGCAGCAGCAAGGGGATGCGAAGGAGATGTAGGTATGTGGAATTTAATTAAACAAATTGGAATTCAGCCAGAACTCAGATCAACAGTCCCAATCTTGCAAAAAGCACGAAGAGACTTGTAATAGTTGGTAAGTGAACTGAGCTTTCATTTTGGTGTCACCTTGACAATTGTGTTGTAAGCAATCTGCTTTTCTAGGGAATTTATTCAGTAATGTTGTGAGAGATGGTCTGTACCACTTACTAAATTACGAGTAATTACTAGAGATTACTTCTGGCAGCATTCTGCCCTGTTTTTACATCTTTCACATAAGTACCAAGCTCAATCTTAGCATTTGCGAACAGGCAAGAGTAGCGTGGAGTAGGAGAGCTGCAGATGTAGTATGGTGCAGTTGCATGCCCACTAGAATTTTTAGTGTGCAGGTGGTTTTTTTTTCCATTTTTTCCCCCCACTGTTGTTCAAGCAGGCTGTATAGTAAGCTTGATAAGTTAATTAGAAAGGGGACCTTGAATACAAAATAAGTGCTTTCTTTTTTTTTATCTTTATTACCCTATTGTTAGTGGGCAGAAATATTCAGTATTAATTTGTTTACTGTAAAGACTGACTGCTGATAGCAGGTTTTGTACATACAAGGTATGATTTATAGAGCCAAATTCTAATCTGTTCTTTATCCCAGCCCCAGGCAATATAGTTATTCTGAAGTAAAGTGAAAGATTTCGGCATGTCCTTGTAAGTGATGTTTCAATATGAATATGACAGGTTCTACCAGAATTATTCCTTTGCACTCTAGAAAAGGAAGAAAATTTAGATGCAGAAATTAATCATCTTGACATATTTCTGGTTTGCTTTGTAAGACATCTTGGAACACCAGCCTTTTATCAGAAGTTCACACACTTTGGTAATTCAGGAGCAACTAGTAATGGAAGTCTAATATGGCTTTCATGTGTAACTATCATTGAATAATATAAAATATTTCAAATGTACTTAGACTAGTAAGCAATTATTTTCTAGTCCAACTGCCAGGTATAGTAGAAATCTTCCAAGTCTGTTTCTGACTCCAAGCCAAATTTTTCAAGGAATATCTGAATTTGTATGCTTTATTTTCTCTCTGTGTAATCCAGCAAACAGGAATGTGTGTGGTTTTTTGAATGTCAGTTTCTGTGAGTCTGAGGGGAATCCGAGCTAGGTCTTAAGGTATTAACTGTGCATCCTCTTGAACAAACTAATCCTTGCATTCCCTGTCCTTCCTACTTTGCTGTCATGAAAGACATTTCATAGAGCAGTAGCTCCACGAAGTGCAGGCTCCGCATAGGTTTAGGGCTGTAGCAGAGTTGACAAAAGACTCTTGTGTTATATTCAGGCAAAGGTTCTACTGCTATAAATAATGCATGTTTTAATTGGAAACTTCAAATGGAAACATCCGTCTCTAAAGGCTCATGGATTTCGGTATAATCTCAAGGGGCAGATTCTGCTTATGTGCTGAACGTGCAACACATTCCTCAAATTTGTGGTTGGTTTTCTTCATCAGCACTACCTGCACAAGTGAACTCCTTTCTATAAATTGAGACAAATGTCATATCTACGTAATCATTTGGGAATTTCTATCACTGTATATTGTAAAAGTTGGATAAAACACCATTACAAGATGGGGTATCCACTGATGTCAAGAATTCTAGTTTACTTTTCCCTTGGTTGGTATTAATTGGAGGGCACACCATACCTATTAAATTTGATTATTAGTAGGAAATGAGTTTAAAAACAGATAATAAACATTCATTTCTTGCCAGATTTTCCTGGATTTAATCACACTGTGCCTGAAGTTAACCACAGGGTTAGGCCTCCTTGTACAGCTACAGTGGCTAAGCTGATACCTGGCTAATTCATGAATCTGGAAGTCTAATTCTATCCAACAGGATGGGCACAACTTTTGGTACCATTTTAATTAAATTGGTTTAAAACCACACCTTAAAGCCTCTCCTGAACATAACATCATACTGGCTTTAGTAAGGGTGTCTGACAGTTACCAAAGTGGTGAATACTAATGTGTGAGGGCTCGTAGTTTGCTTTGGGCTGGGTCGATTTTTGCATTAATTTGGGTCCTTTCTGTTTGCATGCATTCATCAGTCTTGTTTTAAACTCATTTAACAATGTCAAGATGACTTTTACAAATTATATTAGTAGTTCATAGATATTAAAATAGTAAATTAGCCCCTGCCACGCAGCTTGCAGAATTGTAGAAAAAAAGGAAACAAATCAAGGTGGCCAATGTCATTTTATTGCTGTCCACTTTGGGCCCCTTAATCTCCTGTTGTTTGTGGGCAAGCCTGAGCAGCTTACACCTAGAATGCTTCTAAGATGTAGAATTTAGGAATACAATAGGATTTAAATGTAGAAGTCCTGAAGTAAATGTAGAAGTGCCTGAAGGCTGATTCCAGAAAAGGCTGTAGGAACACCGGACCCCAAGCTTTGAGAGCCGGTAGGAACCCAGTGTTTCAGCATGGGTATGTACTGAGTTGCAGGGGAGCCAGGTGTCTCAGAGTGCTGCTCAGAAGATGCTGACATTGAGTAGGGAGCCTTCAAGTTAAGACGCAGGGTTGAACATAGGATTGGCTTTTTAGCCCCAGTCTTTTGACTGAAGTACCTCCAGCTGGTCATGGTTAACTCATGAACTCTTACCTCCTTCTTTGATGGCTGGAGTTTGCTTTGACGAGACACAACCTGGGAAAGTCCTGGTGCCCCTACCTTAATTTATTTGTCTCTGTGAAGTTAAGGCATAGTGGTTCAGAAGACTTCTTTGCACAGTAAGACAGTGTTTTGTATTCTGAGTTTCCCAACAGAGTGCAGAATTGTTAAAAACTTTTGGAAATGGGGTTTATCAAGTACTGCTATGAAAGTGTTATTTATGCATGAGGAGACTCATGCATAATGCTCAGCTTTATGGTCAGAGCCCTTTCTTTAGGGATGGCAGAGATAACATAAGGCAGAAGAGGGTTTTTCGGTTTTTTTTTTGCTGAGGCTTCAAAGCAAGTCCAGGGCAGAAGTCAGGGAAAGAAAAACAGTTCTGTCTCGTGCATGAGTGTTTTCAAATATACCTGTCCTCTTTAGCACAGTCCTAGAAATAGAGAAGAAGGAGGAGTTCCTTCCCTTCTTTCCCTAGAAGAGTCTTCTTGAAAACAAATTCAGGATAGCTACTAAAACTAAAAAGATAGGAAGGAGAAGTCTGGTTCAGACAGAACTGTTCAAATCTGATTTTTGTTGAAGAACCAATAGTTAATGTTATTATATGTAGTTACTTCTAAATTCTGCAAGGCAGCACATTGTATAAGCACATGATTCTTTTCTGGATCATAAATACACAGGATTTAGCAGTATACATGATGTACACTCTTGGGTTGTATTGCACCTAAATCAGTGGTTTTAACTTCACATTTGTGTTCCAAGGTAATTCTACATATAATGGGAAATCTAAAAGACCAACAGAAATAAATTTACTACAAACAGAGCAGCAGTGTTGGCATAAAATATCTTGAAAACATTTGTGGATTATATTTCCTCATTTACAATGTATTTTCAAAATAAACAGCTGCCTGTGGACTCTAAGATGCAGAAAACATGTGCCAAGAGATGGCATGTGAAGATGAACCAACAGAGAGAAGTAAGGTAGGTGAAAGTCCCATGCTGTAAACTGATATTCAGCATTCTTTTATGTCACTGCCCTGATAACTCCACACCCTCTGAGTAACATGGTCGTACAGCAGTGACAAGCCACCGTAGCCCTGGGAGAAGGAAGTCCTTTTTGTGTTCGCAGCCAGGCATATGCAAAGGTATGCCCATAAGCTCTTGCTGAAAGTGCTGATTGCATCTAACTGGTGTTAATTTATTCTGGTCTGAACTGTACTGAGTAATAGCAGAAGAATTTTCCTCTTCATAGGTGTCGATTCAAGCCTTGTCGTATAACAGAGTGTGCTCCTGTGCTTATTAGTAATTCTTATCCCTGAGGAAAGGCATCTGTGGCACTCCACTTTTGTGTCAGGAAGAATACTTTGGCCAGAATTTTAGTATTCTTGCCAGTACGGGCTGGCAAGGAAGCGCGTGGCTCCCTGTCCTCTCTATCTCTGCCGTGGCCCTGCCGCTGAGGTTACATGTACTGGCAGCTCTTGTCCAGAAAGAGATTGCTTAGGGAGTTGTTCCCAGATTTTTGCTACTGACGCACTTGCTGTGAAACAATGTCTCTCTCTGGCTCGTATTTTCTAGGAGTGGGTGCGTCCAGTGTTGGAAAAGGCCATGCACTGGTAAATAGCTGCGTTACTGTTTCATTGTCGGTGTTGTTTCTTCCTACGCAAATACAAGGAAGCAACAACCTAACATAATGTTATAACCTAATATTTAGAAAGCTTCACTTTCTCAGCGATAGTCGGTGGAACTGGCTTAAGGGGTTTGATTGTTGTCTGAATTTCGGAAATGATGTCTTGGTGATTGGAATGCCCTTTCTTCATTTGCCAGCTGCTGCATGGAGGTGCCTCAGTTCCATTTTCATGTGGCAGCTTTAATTTCTGTTTCCTTAACAGAAAGTGAGCAATGCAGCACACCTTTCTAGCACGCAATTAAACCTGCCTTAGTCACTGCTGGTGGAACAGGCAGAAACAGATCATTTGATAGAAACTGTCTCTAATTAAACTGAGGCACACATGTCCTGTTAAAGGTTTGAGGAAATCTCTTCAGGCAAAAAACCTGCTTCCTAAGGATGGACTTAGCATGGCCTTCCTTGTATTGTACTTTCCTTCCTGTAGATGACAGATATGGTTAAATGCTAGTGCCGTTTCTGCAAGCAAAGGCTTTACTCCACAGCCCGCTACAAGTGGTCACACTGGCTGGGGCTGATTCTTCCCAACCTGGTCTTGTACTAATTTTGAACTTTCCTGGAGCCAGATGTGTGATTGAGCTTTGCAGACTTTAGTAGCCTAAGAAGTAATGCATTCCATCTAAAATTAGGTACTTGGATACTTTCTAGAGGCAACGGAGATAGTATTTGTTTCCTGGAAGTAATCAGTCCCATTCTGATTGGGGTGGTGGTGTAGCAAGGTGTTTGCTTTCTAGGTGTAGCCAGAGCACCTGGAGTGTTCTAACAGCCAGCATCTCTGCTCTCTGCAAACCCAGCCTTGCAAGAGGATCTGCCATGGGATCCTTTTCAGCTATGTTTTCAGAATAATGAAATGCTGTCAATAGTCAAATTGGTTATTAAAACTCCTTTTTGCAATCATCTGAGAATTGTAATGATATTTAAAAGAGACCAGTCCCTGCAGTCTTGTGCTCAATGTGGAATTTGTGTAAGTAAAAGCAGTGTTGTCCATCATATTTTTCTCTACTATGTTTTACAGAGCTACCCAAACTAAGATTGGTGGAGTCCTACTGTGTGGAAGATTTGAAGAAAAAGTAACACAATGGTACAGGTTTTAAGGCCATGAGATCAACATCTCCCAGATAGCTTATCTTTTGAGCTAAACATGGCCTGTATGCTATCTGTAGCCATAGCACAAAATTGCTTTTGTAATGGTCCCACTTAAGCAATTTCATGAACAGCAAAGCTACTGAAGCCGTGTTCCCAAAGTGTGTATATGCATGTTTCATGTCCTCCCATGTGGATTCTCTGATGTCTAATTTTGTGACCTGTTCCTCTGTGGGGAATAAGATCCATGGGTTAAGAAGAGATCTGCTGTGTTAAGGACTGGCTGTCTGTTTAATATTTTTATCAATGATCTGGGTGAGGGGACTGAGTCTACCCTTAGTCAATTTGCAGACAACACCAAGTTGGGCAGGAGTGTTGATCTGATGGAGGGTAGGAAGGCCCTGCAGGGGCATCTGGACAGGCTGGATCAATGGGCTGAGACCAAGAGTGTAAGGTTCAACAAGGCCAGGTGCTGGGTCCTGCTCTTTGGCTACAACACTCCCATG
Organism: Pomatostomus ruficeps; assembly: GCA_013400735.1. NCBI lineage: Eukaryota > Metazoa > Chordata > Aves > Passeriformes > Timaliidae > Pomatostomus > Pomatostomus ruficeps. The sequence goes on along the minus strand of VYZT01033438.1, from coordinate 39 downwards.
TGGAGCTACATCTGGTACTGGTGAGGCCACACTTTGAGT